>CAKAIZ010000371.1:0-77662 GCA_916610145.1 Eristalis arbustorum | reverse complement strand
AAGAAGAAACTAGTAAAAATCACAGGAAAAATTTGGTTAAAGATCAAAAACTTTCATAGTAGTTTAGGAAATGCGGGTATCAGCGCAGTATATACATAAAAATAGCAGTATAATATAAAAATATTGAGAAAATAATCAGATTTTCCATGAAAAAAGTAGGTAAAAGACCAGAAAAAGTTATATGAAAAGAAGAAACTAGTAAAAATGACAGGAAAAAGTTGGTTAAAGATCAAAAACTTTCATAGTAGTTTAGGAAATGCGGGTTTTAGCGCAGTATATATATATATATATATATATAATATAAAAATATTGAGAAAATAATCAGATTTTCCATGAAAAAAGTAGGTAAAAGAGCAGAAAAAGTTATATGAAAAGAAGAAACTAGTAAAAATCACAGGAAAAAGTTGGCTAAAGATCAAAAACTTTCATAGTAGTTCAGGAAATGCGGGTTTCAGCGCAGTATATATATAAAAATAGCAGTATAATATTAAAATATTGAGAAAATAATCAGATTTTCCATGAAAAAAACAGGTAAAAGAGCAGAAAAAGTTATATGAAAAGAAGGAACTAGTAAAAATGACAGGAAAAAGTTGGTTAAAGATCAAAAACTTTCATAGTAGTTTAGGAAATGCGGGTTTCAGCGCAGTATATATATATATATGTAATATAAAAATATTGAGAAAATAATCAGATTTTCCATGAAAAAAGTAGGTAAAACAGCAGAAAAAGTTATATGAAAAGAAGAAACTAGTAAAAATCACAGGAAAAAGTTGGCTTAAGATCAAAAACTTTCATAATAGTTAAGGAAATGCGGGTTTCAGCGCAGTATATATATATGTAATATAAAAATATTGAGAAAATTATCAGATTTTCCATGAAAAATGTAGGTAAAAGTGCAGAAAAAGTTATATCAAAAGAAGAAACTAGTAAAAATCACAGGAAAAAGTTGGTTAAAGATCAAAAACTTTCATAGTAGTTTAGGAAATGCGGGTATCAGCCCAGTATATACATAAAAATAGCAGTATAATATAAAAATATTGAGAAAATAATCAGATTTTCCATGAAAAAAGTAGGTAAAAGAGCAGAAAAAGTTATATGAAAAGAAGAAACTAGTAAAAATCACAGGAAAAAGTTGGTTAAAGATCAAAAACTTTAATAGTAGTTCAGGAAATGCGGGTTTCAGCGCAGTATATATATATATATAATTTAAAAATATTGAGAAAATAATCAGACTTTGAATGAAAAAAGTAGGTAAAAGAGCAGAAAAAGTTATATGAAAAGAAGAAACTAGTAAAAATCACATAAAAAGTTGGTTAAAGATCAAAAACTTTCATAGTAGTTTAGGAAATGCGGGTTTCAGCGCAGTATATATATATATAATATAAAAATATTGAGAAAATAATCAGACTTTGAATGAAAAAAGTAGGTAAAAGAGCAGAAAAAGTTATATGAAAAGAAGAAACTAGTAAAAATGACAGGAAATAGTTGGTTAAAGATCAAAAACTTTCATAGTAGTTAAGGAAATGCAGGTTTCAGCGCAGTATATACATAAAAATAGCAGCATAATATAAAAATATTGAGAAAATAATCAGATTTTCCATGAAAAACGTAGGTAAAAGAGCAGAAGTAGTTATATGAAAAGAAGAAACTAGTAAAAATGACAGGAAAAAGTTGGTTAAAGATCAAAAACTTTCATAGTAGTTAAGGAAATGCAGGTTTCAGCGCAGTATATACATAAAAATAGCAGTATAATATAAAAATATTGAGAAAATAATCAGATTTTCCATGAAAAAAGCAGGTAAAAGAGCAGAAACAGTTATATGAAAAGAAGAAACTAGTAAAAATCACAGGAAAAAGTTGGTTAAAGATTAAAAACTTTCATAGTAGTTTAGGAAATGCGGGTTTCAGCGCAATATATATATATATAATATAAAAATATTGAGAAAATAATCAGATTTTCCATGAAAAAAGTAGGTAAAAGAGCAGAAAAAGTTATATGAAAAGAAGAAACTAGTAAAAATCACAGGAAAAAGTTGGTTAAAGAGCAAAAACTTTCATAGTAGTTTAGGAAATGCGGTTTTCAGCGCAGTATATACATAAAAATAGCAGTATAATATAAAAATATTGAGAAAATAATCAGATTTTCCATGAAAAAAGTAGGTAAAAGAGCAGAAAAAGTTATATGAAAAGAAGAAACTAGTAAAAATGACAGGAAAAAGTTGGTTAAAGATCAAAAACTTTCATAGTAGTTTAGGAAATGCGAGTTTCAGAGCAGTATATATATATATATAATATAAAAATATTGAGAAAATAATCAGATTTTCCATGAAAAAAGTAGGTAAAAGAGCAGAAAAAGTTATATGAAAAGAAGAAACTAGTAAAAATCACAGGAAAAAGTTGGTTAAGGAGCAAAAACTTTCATAGTAGTTTAGGAAATGCGGTTTTCAGCGCAGTATATACATAAAAATAGCAGTATAATATAAAAATATTGAGAAAATAATCAGATTTTCCATGAAAAAAGTAGCTAAAAGAGCAGAAAAAGTTATATGAAAAGAAGAAACTAGTAAAAATCACAGGAAAAAGTTGGTTAAAGATCAAAAACTTTCATAGTAGTTAAGGAAATGCGAGTTTCAGCGCAGTATATACATATGTAATATAAAAATATTGAGAAAATAATCAGATTTTCCATGAAAAAAGTAGGTAAAAGAGCAGAAAAAGTTATATGAAAAGAAGAAACTAGTAAAAATCACAGGAAAAAGTTGGTTAAAGATCAAAAACTTTCATAGTAGTTTAGGAAATGCGGTTTTCATCGCAGTATATACATAAAAATGGAGGGCATGGGCCTGTGCATCCAGGGCAAAGTTGTTGATTGCTCTCAACTTGGCGAGATGCCAGCAACGATCCCTGTAAATGCACAGGTCAAGTTGACATACAGCCTCCCCGCGGCGCCCTCTGGATAACCTCTACTGCAGCCGCTTAGAGATGAACCAATGTATGCAGCGACCCCTTGTCCGGGGGTTTAAACCAGGACCCGGTCCTCCAGGTTCGGGGGTTTCGCGTGGGGTTAACTTCCCCACCGTGTAAAACTCGCAATAGTTCAGAGACGGCAACAAGCCTCGGATACGGATGACCCTACTGCTGACGACCATGGACAACGAAATAAGGACAACGATTTTCGGTTCTGCACGTGGAATGTGAGGTCACTGAACAGACCACGTGCAGCCGATGAACTTGCGAGGCCCCTAGAAGCCTATAAGGCTGACATCACCGCCATCCAAGATGTGCGATGGGATGGGCCGGGCAAAAAAGAGGATGAAAAACTGCGACATATATTACGGCGATTGCTACAAAGAGCGAAGGCAGCGCTTGTTTGGATGCGGTTTTGTTGTTCGAGGCAGACTTAGGCAAGAAGTCTTAAGCTTTAGATACATAAGCGAACGCCTCACAACAATCCGCATCAAGGCAACATTCGGCAACATCAGCCTAATTTGCGCCCACGCCCCAACGGAGGACAAAGACGATGATAGCAAGGATGACTTCTATGATCTCCTAGAAAGAACATACGATCAATGCCCCAGCTACGACACCAAGATCGTTCTAGGAGATTTTAATGCAAAGCTGGGCAAGGAAGAAATCTTTGCTAGAGTCGTCGGTAAACACAGCCTACACGACAACACGTCCGACAATGGACTCAGGCTGATGGACTTCGTGACGGGGCGAAACCTCACTGTAGCCAGCACGCCGGTTCCCTCACCTCAACATTCACAAAGGGACCTGGCGGTCCCCTGATCAATCAACCGTCAACCAGATTGATCACATTGCGATCGACGTCAGACACTCCTCCTGTGTCCTCGATGTCCGAACGTTCCGAGGTGCCAACATCGACTCGGATCATTACCTTGTTGTGGCCAAGGTCAGAACTCGGATATCGATTGTACAACGGAGTAAAGCAAGACCAAAACAGTTTGACGTTGGAAAGCTACAATCGCAATCGACCGCTGGGAACTTCTCCGATCGAGTCTCCCTGAAGCTCTCAGAGAGTCCAACCCTGCCAGGCGAAACAATCGACGAACAGTGGAACCGTTGTCAAAACGCCATTAGAGAAGCTGCCTCTGATGTGCTGGGTTTTAAAATGCCACCTAGAAAAAACCCATGGTTTGACAACGAGTGTCGGCAGGCGCATTCAGCGAAGCTAGCAGCATATAAGGCGACGCTGGATAGAAGGACGAGAGCGGTTGGTGAGCTCTACGAACTTAAAAGAAGGGAAGAGCACCGGCTTCTCAAAAAGAAAAAGAAGGAGCATCAGAAGCGCGCGATCGAGGAAATGGAGAGGCGGTACGGCAGAAATAATGTCCGAAAGTTTTACCAGCGGGTGAAACTACTATCCAAAGGGTACAAACATCGGACAGAAGCCTGTCGGAACGAAGAGGGACAACTCGTAGTAGAGTCGCAGTCGATACTGAGAATCTGGAAGGATCACTTCTGCAGACTGTTAAACGGCGAAGAGGACACCAATACCGCTGTCAGGCAGAATGTTCCACCCACGCAATGGACGACGACAGAAGAGAATTCCGTCCCCCGATCTAGACGAAGTCAAGATAGCGATATCGAGACTGAAGTCCGAACAAAGCTGCTGGAGCGGATGGATTGTCCGCGGAACTGTTTAAGGCAGCTGGAGATGATCTGGTTGGGCGCATGCACCAGCTCGTCTGTAGGATATGCTCGGAGGAAAGCATGCCCGACGAGTGGGAATCTTAGTATCGTTTGCCCGATCCACAAGAAAGGAGACCCCTTTGACTGCGCCAACTATCGGGGGATAAGTCTCCTTAACATCGCATACAAAATCTTCTCTGCCGTTCTGTGTGAGCGCCTGAAACCCATTCGTCAACAACCTGATAGGTCCTTATCAGTGCGGTTTCAGGCCTGGGAGTCCACTATCGATCAAATTTTTCACATTACGGCAGATCCTCGAAAAAACCCAAGAGATGCAGATCGACACCCACCACCTATTTGTCGACTTTAAGGCGCATATGACAGTGTGCATAGAGACGAGCTATACAACGCCATGTCTAGTTTTGACATCCCTGCCAAACTCGTCAGATTGTGCAGGATGACGATGGAGAACTCTCGCTGCTCCATCAAGGTCGGTAACGAACTCACCGAGACCTTCAATGTCAAAATGGGTTTAGACAAGGCGACGCGCTGTCATGTGACTTCTTCAACATCGTGTTGGAGAAGATCGTGCGAAACTCACACGCCAATACTAGAGGCACGATCTTCCAGAAGTCCGTTCAACTGCTAGCATACGCGGACGATATTCACGTGATTGGCCGAACTCAGCGAGCCGTCAATGAAGCGTTTGCTTGTATTGAGACGTAGGCGGCAAAAATGGGTTTAGCGGTGAATGAGGGCAAACAAAGTATATGCTGTCATCAAGAAAGGACACACAACATCGACGACTCGGTCAGAACGTCACCATAGGCAGCTACAACTTCGAGGTAGTGAAGGACTTCGTCTACCTCGGCTCCCGAGTAAATAGTGCGAACAATATCAGTACTGAGATTAAACGCAGAATAACTCTTGCCAACCGCTGTTTCTTTGGGCTCAAGAGGCAATTGAGTAGTCGAGCCCTCTCTCGAAAGACCAAGCTCACCTTATATGAGACCTTGATCATCCCTGTCCTGCTGTATGGCGCGGAAGCTTGGACTATCTGAAGAGCGGATGAAGACGCACTTGGTCTCTTCGAGAGAAAAGTTCTGCGTTCAATCTTCGGTCCTGTTTGCGTTGAAGGTTCTTGGAGAAGGAGATTCAACCACGAACTGTACAGGCTGTACAGCGACATGAGTCTAGTCAGGCGTCTACGGATTCAACGCCTAAGATGGCCCAGTATATACATAAAAATAGCAGTATAATATAAAAATATTGAGAAAATAATCAGATTTTCCATGAAAAAAGTAGGTAAAAGAGCAGAAAAAGTTATATGAAAAGAAGAAACTAGTAAAAATCACAGGAAAAAGTTGGTTAAAGATCAAAAAACTTTAATAGTAGTTCAGGAAATGCGGGTTTCAGCGCAGTATATATATATATATATAATTTAAAAATATTGAGAAAATAATCAGACTTTGAATGAAAAAAGTAGGTAAAAGAGCAGAAAAAGTTATATGAAAAGAAGAAACTAGTAAAAATCACATAAAAAGTTGGTTAAAGATCAAAAACTTTCATAGTAGTTTAGGAAATGCGGGTTTCAGCGCAGTATATATATATATAATATAAAAATATTGAGAAAATAATCAGACTTTGAATGAAAAAAGTAGGTAAAAGAGCAGAAAAAGTTATATGAAAAGAAGAAACTAGTAAAAATGACAGGAAATAGTTGGTTAAAGATCAAAAACTTCATAGTAGTTAGGAAATGCAGGTTTCAGCGCAGTATATACATAAAAATAGCAGCATAATATAAAAATATTGAGAAAATAATCAGATTTTCCATGAAAAACGTAGGTAAAAGAGCAGAAATAGTTATATGAAAAGAAGAAACTAGTAAAAATAACAGGAAAAAGTTGGTTAAAGATCAAAAACTTTCATAGTAGTTAAGGAAATGCAGGTTTCAGCGCAGTATATACATAAAAATAGCAGTATAATATAAAAATATTGAGAAAATAATCAGATTTTCCATGAAAAAAGCAGGTAAAAGAGCAGAAACAGTTATATGAAAAGAAGAAACTAGTAAAAATCACAGGAAAAAGTTGGTTATAAGATTAAAAACTTTCATAGTAGTTTAGGAAATGCGGGTTTCAGCGCAATATATATATATAATATAAAAATATTGAGAAAATAATCAGATTTTCCATGAAAAAAGTAGGTAAAAGAGCAGAAAAAGTTATATGAAAAGAAGAAACTAGTAAAAATCACAGGAAAAAGTTGGTTAAAGAGCAAAAACTTTCATAGTAGTTTAGGAAATGCGGTTTTCAGCGCAGTATATACATAAAAATAGCAGTATAATATAAAAATATTGAGAAAATAATCAGATTTTCCATGAAAAAAGTAGGTAAAAGAGCAGAAAAAGTTATATGAAAAGAAGAAACTAGTAAAAATGACAGGAAAAAGTTGGTTAAAGATCAAAAACTTTCATAGTAGTTTAGGAAATGCGAGTTTCAGAGCAGTATATATATATATATAATATAAAAATATTGAGAAAATAATCAGATTTTCCATGAAAAAAGTAGGTAAAAGAGCAGAAAAAGTTATATGAAAAGAAGAAACTAGTAAGAACCACAGGAAAAAGTTGGTTAAGGAGCAAAAACTTTCATAGTAGTTTAGGAAATGCGGTTTTCAGCGCAGTATATACATAAAAATAGCAGTATAATATAAAAAATATTGAGAAAATAATCAGATTTTCCATGAAAAAAGTAGCTAAAAGAGCAGAAAAAGTTATATGAAAAGAAGAAACTAGTAAAAAATCACAGGAAAAAGTTGGTTAAAGATCAAAAACTTTCATAGTAGTTAAGGAAATGCGGGTTTCAGCGCAGTATATACATATGTAATATAAAAATATTGAGAAAATAATCAGATTTTCCATGAAAACTGAGGTAAAAGAGCAGAAAAAGTTATATGAAAAGAGGAAACTAGTAAAAAATGACAGGAAAAAGTTGGTTAAAGATCAAAAACTTTCATAGTAGTTTAGGAAATGCGGGTTTCAGCGCAGTATATACATAAGAATAGCAGTATAATATAAAAATATTGAGAAAATAATCAGATTTTCCATGAAAAAAGTAGGTAAAAGAGCAGAAAAAGTTATATGAAAAGAAGAAACTAGTAAAAATCACAGGAAAAAGTTGGTTAAAGATCAAAAAACTTTCATAGTAGTTAGGAAATGCGGTTTTCATCGCAGTATATACATAAAAATGGAGGGCATGGGCCTGTGCATCCAGGGCAAAGTTGTTGATTGCTCTCAACTTGGCGAGATGCCAGCAACGATCCCTGTAAATGCACAGGTCAAGTTGACATACAGCCTCCCCGCGGCGCCCTCTGGATAACCTCTACTGCAGCCGCTTAGAGATGAACCAATGTATGCAGCGACCCCTTGTCCGGGGGCTTAAACCAGGACCCGGTCCTCCAGGTTCGGGGGTTTCGCGTGGGGTTAACTTCCCCACCGTGTAAAACTCGCAATAGTTCAGAGACGGCAACAAGCCTCGGATACGGATGACCCTACTGCTGACGACCATGGACAACGAAATAAGGACAACGATTTTCGGTTCTGCACGTGGAATGTGAGGTCACTGAACAGACCACGTGCAGCCGATGAACTTGCGGAGGCCCTAGAAGCCTATAAGGCTGACATCACCGCCATCCAAGATGTGCGATGGGATGGGCCGGGCAAAAAGAGGATGAAAAACTGCGACATATATTACGGCGATTGCTACAAAGAGCGAAGGCAGCGCTTGTTTGGATGCGGTTTTGTTGTTCGAGGCAGACTTAGGCAAGAAGTCTTAAGCTTTAGATACATAAGCGAACGCCTCACAACAATCCGCATCAAGGCAACATCAGCCTAATTTGCGCCCACGCCCCAACGGAGGACAAAGACGATGATAGCAAGGATGACTTCTATGATCTCCTAGAAAGAACATACGATCAATGCCCCAGCTACGACACCAAGATCGTTCTAGGAGATTTTAATGCAAAGCTGGGCAAGGAAGAAATCTTTGCTAGAGTCGTCGGTAAACACAGCCTACACGACAACACGTCCGACAATGGACTCAGGCTGATGGACTTCGTGACGGGGCGAAACCTCACTGTAGCCAGCACGCGGTTCCCTCACCTCAACATTCACAAAGGGACCTGGCGGTCCCCTGATCAATCAACCGTCAACCAGATTGATCACATTGCGATCGACGTCAGACACTCCTCCTGTGTCCTCGATGTCCGAACGTTCCGAGGTGCCAACATCGACTCGGATCATTACCTTGTTGTAGCCAAGGTCAGAACTCGGATATCGATTGTACAACGGAGTAGAGCAAGACCAAAACAGTTTGACGTTGGAAAGCTACAATCGCAATCGACCGCTGGGAACTTCTCCGATCGAGTCTCCCTGAAGCTCTCAGAGAGTCCAACCCTGCCAGGCGAAACAATCGACGAACAGTGGAACCGTTGTCAAAACGCCATTAGAGAAGCTGCCTCTGATGTGCTGGGTTTTAAAATGCCACCTAGAAAAAAACCCATGGTTTGACAACGAGTGTCGGCAGGCGCATTCAGCGAAGCTAGCAGCATATAAGGCGACGCTGGATAGAAGGACGAGAGCGGTTCGTGAGCTCTACGAACTTAAAAGAAGGGAAGAGCACCGGCTTCTCAAAAAGAAAAAGAAGGAGCATCAGAAGCGCCCGATCGAGGAAATGGAGAGGCGGGTACGGCAGAAATAATGTCCGAAAGTTTTACCAGCGGGTGAAACTACTATCCAAAGGGTACAAACATCGGACAGAAGCCTGTCGGAACGAAGAGGGACAACTCGTAGTAGAGGTCGCAGTCGATACTGAGAATCTGGAAGGATCACTTCTGCAGACTGTTAAACGGCGAAGAGGACACCAATACCGCTGTCAGGCAGAATGTTCCACCCCACGCAATGGACGACGACAGAAGAGAATTCCGTCCCCCCGATCTAGACGAAGTCAAGATAGCGATATCGAGACTGAAGTCGAACAAAGCTGCTGGAGCGGATGGATTGTCCGCGGAACTGTTTAAGGCAGCTGGAGATGATCTGGTTGGGCGCATGCACCAGCTCGTCTGTAGGATATGCTCGGAGGAAAGCATGCCCGACGGGGGGGAATCTTAGTATCGTTTGCCCGATCCACAAGAAAGGAGACCCCTTTGACTGCGCCAACTATCGGGGGATAAGTCTCCTTAACATCGCATACAAAATCTTCTCTGCCGTTCTGTGTGAGCGCCTGAAACCATTCGTCAACAACCTGATAGGTCCTTATCAGTGCGGTTTCAGGCCTGGGAAGTCCACTATCGATCAAATTTTCACATTACGGCAGATCCTCGAAAAAACCCAAGAGATGCAGATCGACACCCACCACCTATTTGTCGACTTTAAGGCCGCATATGACAGTGTGCATAGAGACGAGCTATACAACGCCATGTCTAGTTTTGACATCCCTGCCAAACTCGTCAGATTGTGCAGGATGACGATGGAGAACTCTCGCTGCTCCATCAAGGTCGGTAACGAACTCACCGAGACCTTCAATGTCAAAATGGTTTAGACAAGGCGACGCGCTGTCATGTGGACTTCTTCAACATCGTGTTGGAGAAGATCGTGCGAAACTCACACGCCAATACTAGAGGCACGATCTTCCAGAAGTCCGTTCAACTGCTAGCATACGCGGACGATATTCACGTGATTGGCCGAACTCAGCGAGCCGTCAATGAAGCGTTTGCTTGTATTGAGACGTAGGCGGCAAAAATGGGTTTAGCGGTGAATGAGGGCAAAACAAAGTATATGCTGTCATCAAGAAAGGACACACAACATCGACGACTCGGTCAGAACGTCACCATAGGCAGCTACAACTTCGAGGTAGTGAAGGACTTCGTCTACCTCGGCTCCCGAGTAAATAGTGCGAACAACATCAGTACTGAGATTAAACGCAGAATAACTCTTGCCAACCGCTGTTTCTTTGGGCTCAAGAGGCAATTGAGTAGTCGAGCCCTCTCTCGAAAGACCAAGCTCACCTTATATAAGACCTTGATCATCCCTGTCCTGCTGTATGGCGCGGAAGCTTGGACTATCTGAAGAGCGGATGAAGACGCACTTGGTCTCTTCGAGAGAAAAGTTCTGCGTTCAATCTTCGGTCCTGTTTGCGTTGAAGGTTCTTGGAGAAGGAGATTCAACCACGAACTGTACAGGCTGTACAGCGACATGAGTCTAGTCAGGCGTCTACGGATTCAACGCCTAAGATGGCTAGGCCATGTAGAGCGCATGGACAACACTGCTCCAGCCCGAAGAGTCTTCGACTCCGAGCCAGTGGGACAACGCAATAGAGGACGACCACGAACCCGATGGCGCACTCAAGTGGAAAAAGACCTCAACCAACTTGGAGTGCGAAATTGGAGGCAGCTGGCTAAGAACGTGCCAGCTGGAGAGGATTGTTGACCGAGGCCCAGGTTCACCCCGGACTGTAGCGCCACAAGAAGAAGAAGAAGAAGGATATACATAAAAATAGCAGTATAATATAAAAATATTGAGAAAATAATCACATTTTTCCATGAAAAAAGTAGGTAAAAGAGCAGAAAAAGTTATATGAAAAGAAGAAACTAGTGAAAATCACAGGAAAAAGTTGGTAAAAGATCAACAACTTTCATAGTAGTTTAGGAAATGCGGGTTTCAGCGCAGTATATAATATAATATAAAAATATTGAGAAAATAATCAGATTTTCCATGAAAAAAGTAGGTAAAAGAGCAGAAAAAAGTTATATGAAAAGAAGAAACTAGTAAAAATCACAGGAAAAAGTTGGTTAAAGATCAAAAACTTTCATAGTAGTTTAGGAAATGGGGGTTTCAGCGCAGTATATACATAAAAATAGCAGTATAATATAAAAATATTGAGAAAATAATCAGATTTTCCATGAAAAAAGTCGGTAAAAGAGCAGAAAAAGTTATATGAAAAGAAGAAACTAGTAAAAATGACAGGAAAAAGTTGGTTAAAGATCAAAAACTTTCATAGTTGTTTAGGAAATGCGGGTTTCAGCGCAGTATATATATATATATATAATATAAAAATATTGAGAAAATTATCAGATTTTCCATGAAAAAAGTAGGTAAAAGAGCAGAAAAAGTTATATTATATGAAAAGAAGAAACTAGTAAAAATGACAGGAAAAAGTTGGTTAAAGATCAAAAACTTTCATAGTAGTTTAGGAAATGCGGGTTTCAGCGCAGTATATATATATATAATATAAAAATATTGAGAAAATAATCAGACTTTGAATGAAAAAAGTAGGTAAAAGAGCAGAAAAAGTTATATGAAAAGAAGAAACTAGTAAAAATGACAGGAAATAGTTGGTTAAAGATCAAAAACTTTCATAGTAGTTAAGGAAATGCAGGTTTCAGCGCAGTATATACATAAAAATAGCAGCATAATATAAAAATATTGAGAAAATAATCAGATTTTCCATGAAAAACGTAGGTAAAAGAGCAGAAATAGTTATATGAAAAGAAGAAACTAGTAAAAATAACAGGAAAAAGTTGGTTAAAGATCAAAAACTTTCATAGTAGTTAAGGAAATGCAGGTTTCAGCGCAGTATATACATAAAAATAGCAGTATAATATAAAAATATTGAGAAAATAATCAGATTTTCCATGAAAAAAGCAGGTAAAAGAGCAGAAACAGTTATATGAAAAGAAGAAACTAGTAAAAATCACAGGAAAAAGTTGGTTAAAGATTAAAAACTTTCATAGTAGTTTAGGAAATGCGGGTTTCAGCGCAATATATATATATATAATATAAAAATATTGAGAAAATAATCAGATTTTCCATGAAAAAAGTAGGTAAAAGAGCAGAAAAAGTTATATGAAAAGAAGAAACTAGTAAAAATCACAGGAAAAAGTTGGTTAAAGAGCAAAAACTTTCATAGTAGTTTAGGAAATGCGGTTTTCAGCGCAGTATATACATAAAAATAGCAGTATAATATAAAAATATTGAGAAAATAATCAGATTTTCCATGAAAAAAGTAGGTAAAAGAGCAGAAAAAGTTATATGAAAAGAAGAAACTAGTAAAAATGACAGGAAAAAGTTGGTTAAAGATCAAAAACTTTCATAGTAGTTTAGGAAATGCGAGTTTCAGAGCAGTATATATATATATATAATATAAAAATATTGAGAAAATAATCAGATTTTCCATGAAAAAAGTAGGTAAAAGAGCAGAAAAAGTTATATGAAAAGAAGAAACTAGTAAAAATCACAGGAAAAAGTTGGTTAAGGAGCAAAAACTTTCATAGTAGTTTAGGAAATGCGGTTTTCAGCGCAGTATATACATAAAAATAGCAGTATAATATAAAAATATTGAGAAAATAATCAGATTTTCCATGAAAAAAGTAGCTAAAAGAGCAGAAAAAGTTATATGAAAAGAAGAAACTAGTAAAAATCACAGGAAAAAGTTGGTTAAAGATCAAAAACTTTCATAGTAGTTAAGGAAATGCGAGTTTCAGCGCAGTATATACATATGTAATATAAAAATATTGAGAAAATAATCAGATTTTCCATGAAAACTGAGGTAAAAGAGCAGAAAAAGTTATATGAAAAGAGGAAACTAGTAAAAATGACAGGAAAAAGTTGGTTAAAGATCAAAAACTTTCATAGTAGTTTAGGAAATGCGGGTTTCAGCGCAGTATATACATAAGAATAGCAGTATAATATAAAAATATTGAGAAAATAATCAGATTTTCCATGAAAAAAGTAGGTAAAAGAGCAGAAAAAGTTATATGAAAAGAAGAAACTAGTAAAAATCACAGGAAAAAGTTGGTTAAAGATCAAAAACTTTCATAGTAGTTTAGGAAATGCGGTTTTCATCGCAGTATATACATAAAAATGGAGGGCATGGGCCTGTGCATCCAGGGCAAAGTTGTTGATTGCTCTCAACTTGGCGAGATGCCAGCAACGATCCCTGTAAATGCACAGGTCAAGTTGACATACAGCCTCCCCGCGGCGCCCTCTGGATAACCTCTACTGCAGCCGCTTAGAGATGAACCAATGTATGCAGCGACCCCTTGTCCGGGGGTTTAAACCAGGACCCGGTCCTCCAGGTTCGGGGGTTTCGCGTGGGGTTAACTTCCCCACCGTGTAAAACTCGCAATAGTTCAGAGACGGCAACAAGCCTCGGATACGGATGACCCTACTGCTGACGACCATGGACAACGAAATAAGGACAACGATTTTCGGTTCTGCACGTGGAATGTGAGGTCACTGAACAGACCACGTGCAGCCGATGAACTTGCGGAGGCCCTAGAAGCCTATAAGGCTGACATCACCGCCATCCAAGATGTGCGATGGGATGGGCCGGGCAAAAAGAGGATGAAAAACTGCGACATATATTACGGCGATTGCTACAAAGAGCGAAGGCAGCGCTTGTTTGGATGCGGTTTTGTTGTTCGAGGCAGACTTAGGCAAGAAGTCTTAAGCTTTAGATACATAAGCGAACGCCTCACAACAATCCGCATCAAGGCAACATTCGGCAACATCAGCCTAATTTGCGCCCACGCCCCAACGGAGGACAAAGACGATGATAGCAAGGATGACTTCTATGATCTCCTAGAAAGAACATACGATCAATGCCCCAGCTACGACACCAAGATCGTTCTAGGAGATTTTAATGCAAAGCTGGGCAAGGAAGAAATCTTTGCTAGAGTCGTCGGTAAACACAGCCTACACGACAACACGTCCGACAATGGACTCAGGCTGATGGACTTCGTGACGGGGCGAAACCTCACTGTAGCCAGCACGCGGTTCCCTCACCTCAACATTCACAAAGGGACCTGGCGGTCCCCTGATCAATCAACCGTCAACCAGATTGATCACATTGCGATCGACGTCAGACACTCCTCCTGTGTCCTCGATGTCCGAACGTTCCGAGGTGCCAACATCGACTCGGATCATTACCTTGTTGTAGCCAAGGTCAGAACTCGGATATCGATTGTACAACGGAGTAAAGCAAGACCAAAACAGTTTGACGTTGGAAAGCTACAATCGCAATCGACCGCTGGGAACTTCTCCGATCGAGTCTCCCTGAAGCTCTCAGAGAGTCCAACCCTGCCAGGCGAAACAATCGACGAACAGTGGAACCGTTGTCAAAACGCCATTAGAGAAGCTGCCTCTGATGTGCTGGGTTTTAAAATGCCACCTAGAAAAAACCCATGGTTTGACAACGAGTGTCGGCAGGCGCATTCAGCGAAGCTAGCAGCATATAAGGCGACGCTGGATAGAAGGACGAGAGCGGTTGGTGAGCTCTACGAACTTAAAAGAAGGGAAGAGCACCGGCTTCTCAAAAAGAAAAAGAAGGAGCATCAGAAGCGCCCGATCGAGGAAATGGAGAGGCGGTACGGCAGAAATAATGTCCGAAAGTTTTACCAGCGGGTGAAACTACTATCCAAAGGGTACAAACATCGGACAGAAGCCTGTCGGAACGAAGAGGGACAACTCGTAGTAGAGTCGCAGTCGATACTGAGAATCTGGAAGGATCACTTCTGCAGACTGTTAAACGGCGAAGAGGACACCAATACCGCTGTCAGGCAGAATGTTCCACCCCACGCAATGGACGACGACAGAAGAGAATTCCGTCCCCCCGATCTAGACGAAGTCAAGATAGCGATATCGAGACTGAAGTCGAACAAAGCTGCTGGAGCGGATGGATTGTCCGCGGAACTGTTTAAGGCAGCTGGAGATGATCTGGTTGGGCGCATGCACCAGCTCGTCTGTAGGATATGCTCGGAGGAAAGCATGCCCGACGAGTGGAATCTTAGTATCGTTTGCCCGATCCACAAGAAAGGAGACCCCTTTGACTGCGCCAACTATCGGGGGATAAGTCTCCTTAACATCGCATACAAAATCTTCTCTGCCGTTCTGTGTGAGCGCCTGAAACCATTCGTCAACAACCTGATAGGTCCTTATCAGTGCGGTTTCAGGCCTGGGAAGTCCACTATCGATCAAATTTTCACATTACGGCAGATCCTCGAAAAAACCCAAGAGATGCAGATCGACACCCACCACCTATTTGTCGACTTTAAGGCCGCATATGACAGTGTGCATAGAGACGAGCTATACAACGCCATGTCTAGTTTTGACATCCCTGCCAAACTCGTCAGATTGTGCAGGATGACGATGGAGAACTCTCGCTGCTCCATCAAGGTCGGTAACGAACTCACCGAGACCTTCAATGTCAAAATGGGTTTAGACAAGGCGACGCGCTGTCATGTGACTTCTTCAACATCGTGTTGGAGAAGATCGTGCGAAACTCACACGCCAATACTAGAGGCACGATCTTCCAGAAGTCCGTTCAACTGCTAGCATACGCGGACGATATTCACGTGATTGGCCGAACTCAGCGAGCCGTCAATGAAGCGTTTGCTTGTATTGAGACGTAGGCGGCAAAAATGGGTTTAGCGGTGAATGAGGGCAAAACAAAGTATATGCTGTCATCAAGAAAGGACACACAACATCGACGACTCGGTCAGAACGTCACCATAGGCAGCTACAACTTCGAGGTAGTGAAGGACTTCGTCTACCTCGGCTCCCGAGTAAATAGTGCGAACAACATCAGTACTGAGATTAAACGCAGAATAACTCTTGCCAACCGCTGTTTCTTTGGGCTCAAGAGGCAATTGAGTAGTCGAGCCCTCTCTCGAAAGACCAAGCTCACCTTATATAAGACCTTGATCATCCCTGTCCTGCTGTATGGCGCGGAAGCTTGGACTATCTGAAGAGCGGATGAAGACGCACTTGGTCTCTTCGAGAGAAAAGTTCTGCGTTCAATCTTCGGTCCTGTTTGCGTTGAAGGTTCTTGGAGAAGGAGATTCAACCACGAACTGTACAGGCTGTACAGCGACATGAGTCTAGTCAGGCGTCTACGGATTCAACGCCTAAGATGGCTAGGCCATGTAGAGCGCATGGACAACACTGCTCCAGCCCGAAGAGTCTTCGACTCCGAGCCAGTGGGACAACGCAATAGAGGACGACCACGAACCCGATGGCGCACTCAAGTGGAAAAAGACCTCAACCAACTTGGAGTGCGAAATTGGAGGCAGCTGGCTAAAGAACGTGCCAGCTGGAGAGGATTGTTGACCGAGGCCCAGGTTCACCCCGGACTGTAGCGCCACAAGAAGAAGAAGAAGAAGATATACATAAAAATAGCAGTATAATATAAAAATATTGAGAAAATAATCACATTTTCCATGAAAAAAGTAGGTAAAAGAGCAGAAAAAGTTATATGAAAAGAAGAAACTAGTGAAAATCACAGGAAAAAGTTGGTAAAAGATCAACAACTTTCATAGTAGTTTAGGAAATGCGGGTTTCAGCGCAGTATATAAATATAATATAAAAATATTGAGAAAATAATCAGATTTTCCATGAAAAAAGTAGGTAAAAGAGCAGAAAAAGTTATATGAAAAGAAGAAACTAGTAAAAATCACAGGAAAAAGTTGGTTAAAGATCAAAAACTTTCATAGTAGTTTAGGAAATGGGGGTTTCAGCGCAGTATATACATAAAAATAGCAGTATAATATAAAAATATTGAGAAAATAATCAGATTTTCCATGAAAAAAGTCGGTAAAAGAGCAGAAAAAGTTATATGAAAAGAAGAAACTAGTAAAAATGACAGGAAAAAGTTGGTTAAAGATCAAAAACGTTCATAGTTGTTTAGGAAATGCGGGTTTCAGCGCAGTATATATATATATATATAATATAAAAATATTGAGAAAATAATCAGATTTTCCATGAAAAAAGTAGGTAAAAGAGCAGAAAAAGTTATTTGAAAAGAAGAAACTAGTGAAAATCACAGGAAAAAGTTGGTAAAAGATCAACAACTTTCATAGTAGTTTAGGAAATGCGGATTTCAGCGCAGTATATAAATATAATATAAAAATATTGAGAAAATTATCAGATTTTCCATGAAAAAAGTAGGTAAAAGAGCAGAAAAAGTTATATGAAAAGAAGAAACTAGTAAAAATCACAGGAAAAAGTTTGTTAAAGATCAAAAACTTTCATAGTAGCTTAGGAAGTGCGGGTTTCAGCGCAGTATATACATAAAAATAGCAGTATAATATAAAAATATTGAGAAAATAATCAGATTTTCCATGAAAAAAGTAGGTAAAAGAGCAGAAAAAGTTATATGAAAAGAAGAAACTAGTAAAAATCACAGGAAAAAGTTTGTTAAAGATCAAAAACTTTCATAGTAGCTTAGGAAGTGCGGGTTTCAGCGCAGTATATACATAAAAATTGCAGTATAATATAAAAATATTGAGAAAGTAATCAGTTTTTCCATGAAAAAAGTAGGTAAAAGAGCAGAAAAAGTTATATGAAAAGAAGAAACTAGTAAAAATCACAGGAAAAAGTTGGTTAAAGATCAACAACTTTCATAGTAGTTTAGGAAATGCAGGTTTCAGCGCAGTATATACATAAAAATAGCAGCATAATATAAAAATATTGAGAAAATAATCAGATTTTCCATGAAAAATGTAGGTAAAAGAGCAGAAATAGTTATATGAAAAGAAGAAACTAGTAAAAATCACAGGAAAAAGTTGGCTTAAGATCAAAAACGTTCATAGTAGTTAAGGAAATGCGCGTTTCAGCGCAGTATATATATATATAATATAAAAATATTGAGAAAATAATCAGATTTTCCATGAAAAAAGTAGGTTAAAGAGCAGAAAAAGTTATATGAAAAGAAGAAACTAGTAAAAATGACAGGAAAAATTTGGTTAAAGATCAAAAACTTTCATAGTAGTTTAGGAAATGCGGGTTTCAGCGCAGTATATACATAAAACTAGCAGTATAATATAAAAATATTGAGAAAATAATCAGATTTTCCATGAAAAAAGTAGGTAAAAGAGCAGAAAAAGTTATATGAAAAGAAGAAACTAGTAAAAATCACAGGAAAAAGTTGGTTAAAGATCAAAAACTTTCATAGTAGTTTAGGAAATGCGGGTTTCAGCGCAGTATATAAATATAATATAAAAATATTGAGAAAATTATCAGATTTTCCATGAAAAAAGTAGGTAAAAGAGCAGAAAAAGTTATATAAAAAGAAGAAACTAGTAAAAATCACAGGAAAAAGTTGGTTAAAGATCAAAAACTTTCATAGTAGTTAAGGAAATGCGGGTTTCAACGCAGTATTTATATATGTAATATAAAAATATTGAGAAAATAATCAGATTGTCCATGAAAAAAGTAGGTAAAAGAGCAGAAAAAGTTATATGAAAAGAAGAAACTAGTAAAAATCACAGGAAAAAGTTTGTTAAAGATCAAAAACTTTCATAGTAGCTTAGGAAGTGCGGGTTTCAGCGCAGTATATACATAAAAATAGCAGTATAATATAAAAATATTGAGAAAAAAATCAGATTTTCCATGAAAAAAGTAGGTAAAAGAGCAGAAAAAGTTATATGAAAAGAAGAAACTAGTAAAAATCACAGGAAAAAGTTGGTTAAAGATCAAAAACTTTCATAGTAGTTTAGGAAATGCGGGTTTCAGCGCAGTATATACATAAAAATAGCAGTATAATATAAAAATATTGAGAAAAAAATCAGATTTTCCATGAAAAAAGTAGGTAAAAGAGCAGAAAAAGTTATATGAAAAGAAGAAACTAGTAAAAATCACAGGAAAAAGTTGGTTAAAGATCAACAACTTTCATAGTAGTTTAGGAAATGCGGGTTTCAGCGCAGTATATAAATATAATATAAAAACATTGAGAAAATTATCAGATTTTCCATGAAAAAGTAGGTAAAAGAGCAGAAAAAGTTATATGAAAAGAAGAAACTAGTAAAAATCACAGGAAAAAGTTGGTTAAAGATCAAAAACTTTCATAGTAGTTTAGGAAATGCGGGTTTCAGCGCAGTATATATATAAAAATAGCGGTATAATATAAGAATATTGAGAAAATAATCAGATTTTCCATGAAAAAAGTAGGTAAAAGAGCAGAAAAAGTTATATGAAAAGAAGAAACTAGTAAAAATGACAGGAAAAACTTGGTTAAAGATCAAAAACTTTCATAGTAGTTAAGGAAATGCGGGTTTCAGCGCAGTATATATATATGTAATATAAAAATATTGAGAAAATAATCACATTTTCCAAGAAATATGTAGGTAAAAGAGCAGAAAAAGTTATATGAAAAGAAGAAACTAGTAAAAATCACAGGAAAAAGTTGGTTAAAGATCAAAAACTTTCATAGTAGTTAAGGAAATGCGGGTTTCAACGCAGTATATATATATGTAATATAAAAATATTGAGAAAATAATCAGATTTTCCATGAAAAAAGTAGGTAAAAGAGCAGAAAAAGTTATATAAAAAGAAGAAACTAGTAAAAATCACAGGAAAAAGTTGGTTAAAGATCAAAAACTTTCATAGTAGTTAAGGAAATGCGGGTTTCAACGCAGTATTTATATATGTAATATAAAAATATTGAGAAAATAATCAGATTTTCCATGAAAAAAGTAGGTAAAAGAGCAGAAAAAGTTATATGAAAAGAAGAAACTAGTAAAAATCACAGGAAAAAGTTGGTTAAAGATCAAAAACTTTCATAGTAGCTTAGGAAATGCGGGTTTCAGCGCAGTATATACATAAAAATAGCAGTATAATATAAAAATATTGAGAAAAAAATCAGATTTTCCATGAAAAAAGTAGGTAAAAGAGCAGAAAAAGTTATATGAAAAGAAGAAACTAGTAAAAATCACAGGAAAAAGTTGGTTAAAGATCAAAAACTTTCATAGTAGTTTAGGAAATGCGGGTTCCAGCGCAGTATATACATAAAAATAGCAGTATAATATAAAAATATTGAGAAAAAAATCAGATTTTCCATGAAAAAAGTAGGTAAAAGAGCAGAAAAAGTTATATGAAAAGAAGAAACTAGTAAAAATCACAGGAAAAAGTTGGTTAAAGATCAACAACTTTCATAGTAGTTTAGGAAATGCGGGTTTCAGCGCAGTATATAAATATAATATAAAAACATTGAGAAAATTATCAGATTTTCCATGAAAAAGTAGGTAAAAGAGCAGAAAAAGTTATATGAAAAGAAGAAACTAGTAAAAATCACAGGAAAAAGTTGGTTAAAGATCAAAAACTTTCATAGTAGTTTAGGAAATGCGGGTTTCAGCGCAGTATATATATAAAAATAGCGGTATAATATAAGAATATTGAGAAAATAATCAGATTTTCCATGAAAAAAGTAGGTAAAAGAGCAGAAAAAGTTATATGAAAAGAAGAAACTAGTAAAAATGACAGGAAAAAGTTGGTTAAAGATCAAAAACTTTCATAGTAGTTAAGGAAATGCGGGTTTCAGCGCAGTATATATATATGTAATATAAAAATATTGAGAAAATAATCACATTTTCCAAGAAATATGTAGGTAAAAGAGCAGAAAAAGTTATATGAAAGGAAGAAACTAGTAAAAATCACAAGAAAAAGTTGGTTAAAGATCAAAAACTTTCATAGTAGTTTAGGAAATGCGGGTTTCAGCGCAGTATATACATAAAAATAGCAGTATAATATAAAAATATTGAGAAAATAATCAGATTTTCCATGAAAAAAGTAGGTAAAAGAGCAGAAAAAGTTATATGAAAAGAAGAAACTAGTAAAAATCACAGTAAAAAGTTGGTTAAAGATCAAAAACTTTCATAGTTGTTTAGGAAATGCGGGTTTCAGCGCAGTATATACATAAAAATAGCAGTATAATATAAAAATATTGAGAAAATAATCAGATTTTCCATGAAAAAAGTAGGTAAAAGAGCAGAAAAAGTTATATGAAAAGAAGAAACTAGTAAAAATCACAAGAAAAAGTTGGTTAAAGATCAAAAACTTTCATAGTAGTTTAGGAAATGCGGGTTTCAGCGCAGTATATACATAAAAATAGCAGTATAATATAAAAATATTGAGAAAATAATCAGATTTTCCATGAAAAAGTAGGTAAAAGAGCAGAAAAAGTTATATGAAAAGAAGAAACTAGTAAAAATCACAGTAAAAAGTTGGTTAAAGATCAAAAACTTTCATAGTTGTTTAGGAAATGCGGGTTTCAGCGCAGTATATACATAAAAATAGCGCTATATTATAAAAATATTGAGAAAATAATCAGATTTTCCATGAAAAAAGTAGGTAAAAGAGCAGAAAAAGTTATATGAAAAGAAGAAACTAGTAAAAATCACAGGAAAAAGTTGGTTAAAGATCAAAAACTTTCATAGTAGTTTAGGAAATGCGGGTTTAAGCGCAGTATATATATATGTAATATAAAAATATTGAGAAAATAATCAGATTTTCCATGAAAAAAGTAGGTAAAAGAGCAGAAAAAGTTATGTGAAAAGAAGAAACTAGTAAAAATGACAGGAAAAAGTTGGTTAAAGATCAAAAACAAAAACTTTCATAGTGGTTTAGGAAATGCGGGTTTTAGCGCAGTATATATATATGTAATATAAAAATATTGAGAAAATAATCAGATTTTCCATGAAAAAAGTAGGTAAAAGAGCAAAAAAAGTTATATGAAAAGAAGAAACTAGTAAAAATCACAGGAAAAAGTTGGTTAAAGATCAAAAACTTTCATAGTAGTTTAGGAAATGCGGGTTTCAGCGCAGTATATATATTTGTAATATAAAAATATTGAGAAAATAATCAGATTTTCCATGAAAAAAGTAGGTAAAAGAGCAGCAAAAGTTATATGAAAAGAAGAAACTAGTAAAAATCACAGGAAAAAGTTGGTTAAAGATCAAAAACTTTCATAGTAGCTTAGGAAATGCGGGTTTCAGCGCAGTATATACATAAAAATAGCAGTATAATATAAAAATATTGAGAAAATAATCAGATTTTCCCAGAAAAAAGTAGGTAAAAGAGCAGAAAAAGTTATATGAAAAGAAGAAACTAGTAAAAATCACAGGAAAAAGTTGGTTAAAGATCAAAAACTTTCATAGTAGTTCAGGAAATGCGGGTTTCAGCGCAGTATATATATATGTAATATAAAAATATTGAGAAAATAATCAGATTTTCCATGAAAAAAGTAGGTAAAAGAGCAGAAAAAGTTATATGAAAAGAAGAAACTAGTAAAAATGACAGGAAAAAGTTGGCTTAAGATCAAAAACTTTCATAGTAGTTTAGGAAATGCGGGTTTCAGCGCAGTATATAAATATTATATAAAAATATTAAGAAAATAATCAGATTTCCCATGAAATAAGTAGGTAAAAGAGCAGAAAAAGTTATATGAAAAGAAGAAACTAGTAAAAATGACAGGAAAAAGTTGGTTAAAGATCAAAAACTTTCATAGTAGTTTAGGAAATGCGGGTTTCAGCGCAGTATATATATATGTAATATAAAAATATTGAGAAAATAATCAGATTTTCCATGAAAAAAGTAGGTAAAAGAGCAGAAAAAGTTATATGAAAAGAAGAAACTAGTAAAAATGACAGGAAAAAGTTGGTTAAAGATCAAAAACTTTCATAGTAGTTAAGGAAATGCGGGTTTCAGCGCAGTATATACATAAAAATAGCAGTATAATATAAAAATATTGAGAAAATAATCAGACTTTGAATGAAAAAAGTAGGTAAAACAGCAGAAAAAGTTATATGAAAAGAAGAAACTAGTAAAAATGACAGGAAAAAGTTGGTTAAAGATCAAAAACTTTCATAGTAGTTTAGGAAATGCGGTATTCAGCGCAGTATATATATAAAAATAGCAGTATAATATAATAATATTGAGAAATTAATCAGATTTTCCATGAAAAATGTAGGTAAAAGAGCAGAAAAAGTTATATGAAAAGAAGAAACTAGTAAAAATGACAGGAAAAAGTTGGTTAAAGATCAAAAACTTTCATAGTAGTTTAGGAAATGCGGGTTTCAGCGCAGTATATATATAGCAGTATAATATAAAAATATTGAGAAAATAATCAGATTTTCCATGAAAAAAGTAGGTAAAAGAGCAGAAAAAGTTATATGAAAAGAAGAAACTAGTAAAAATCACAGGAAAAAGTTGGTTAAAGATCAAAAACTTTCATAGTAGTTTAAGAAATGCGGGTTTCAGCGCAGTATGTACATAAAAATAGCAGTATAATATAAAAATATTTAGAAATTAATCAGATTTTTAATGAAAAAAGTAGGTAAAAGAGCAGAAAAAGTTATATGAAAAGAAGAAACTAGTAAAAATCACAGGAAAAAGTTGGTTAAAGATCAAAAACTTTCATAGTAGTTAAGGAAATGCGGGTTTCAGCGCAGTAAATAAATATAATATAAAAATATTGAGAAAATTATCAGATTTTCCATGAAAAAAGTAGGTAAAAGAGCAGAAAAAGTTATATGAAAAGAAGAAACTAGTAAAAATCACAGGAAAAAGTTGGTTAAAGATCAAAAACTTTCATAGTAGTTAAGGAAATGCGGGTTTCAGAGCAGTATATACATAAAAATAGCAGTATAATATAAAAATATTGAGAAAATAATCAGATTTTCCATGAAAAAAGTAGGTAAAAGAGCAGAAAAAGTTATATGAAAAGAAGAAACTAGTAAAAATCACAGGAAAAAGTTGGTTAAAGATCAAAAACTTTCATAGTAGTTAAGGAAATGCGGGTTTCAGCGCAGTATATAAATATTATATTAAAATATTGAGAAAATTATCAGATTTTCCATGAAAAAAGTAGGTAAAAGAGCAGAAAAAGTTATATGAAAAGAAGAAACTAGTAAAAATCACAGGAAAAAGTTGGCTAAAGATCAAAAACTTTCATAGTATTTCAGGAAATGCGGGTTTCAGCGCAGTATATATATAAAAATAGCAGTATAATAAAAAAAGTATTGAGAAAATAATCAGATTTTCCATGAAAAAAGGAGGTAAAAGAGCTGAAAAAGTTATATGAAAAGAAGAAACTAGTAAAAATCACAGGAAAAAGTTGGTTAAAGATCAGCAACTTTCATAGTAGTTTAGGAAATGCGGGTTTCAGCGCAGTATATAAATATAATATAAACATATTGAGAAAATAATCAGATTTTCCATGAAAAAAGTAGGTAAAAGAGCAGAAAAAGTTATATGAAAAGAAGAAACTAACAAATATCACAGGAAAAAGTTGGCTAAAGATCAAAAACTTTCATAGTAGTTTAAGAAATGCGGGTTTCAGCGCAGTATATATATATATATATATCATATCAAAATATTGAGAAAATAATCAGATTTTCCATGAAAAAAGTAGGTAAAAGAGCAGAAAAAGTTATATGAAAAGAAGAAACTAGTAAAAATCACAGGAAAAAGTTGGTTAAAGATCAAAAACTTTCATAGTAGTTTAGTAAATGGGGGTTTCAGCGCAGTATATATATATGTAATATAAAAATATTGAGAAAATAATCAGATTTTCCATGAAAAAAGTAGGTAAAAGAGCAGAAAAAGTTATATGAAAAGAAGAAACTAGTAAAAATCACAGGAAAAAGTTGGTTAAAGATCTAAAACTTTCGTAGTAGTTTAGGAAATGCGGGTTTCAGCGCAGTATATACATAAAAATAGCAGTATAATATAAAAATATTGAGAAAATAATCAGATTTTCCATGAAAAATGTAGGTAAAAGGGCAGAAAAAGTTATATGAAAAGAAGAAACTAGTAAAAATCACAGGAAAAAGTTGGTTAAAGATCACAAACTTTCATAGTAGTTAAGGAAATGCGGGTTTCAGCGCAGTATATATATGTAATATAAAAATATTGAGAAAATAATCAGATTTTCCATGAAAAAAGTAGGTAAAAGAGCAGAAAAAGTTATATGAAAAGAAGAAACTAATAAAAATCACAGGAAAAAGTTGGCTAAACATCAAAAACTTTCATAGTAGTTTAGGAAATGCGTGTTTCAGCGCAGTATATATATATATATATCATATAAAAATATTGAGAAAATAATCAGATTTTCCATGAAAAATGTAGGTAAAAGAGCAGAAAAAGTTATATGAAAAGAAGAAACTAGTAAAAATCACAGGAAATAGTTGGTTAAAGATCAAAAACTTTCATAGTAGTTTAGGAAATGCGGGTTTCAGCGCAGTATATACATAAAAATAGCAGTATAATATAAAAATATGGAGAAAATAATCAGATTTTCCATGAAAAAAGTAGGTAAAAGAGCAGAAAAAGTTATATGAAAAGAAGAAACTAGTAAAAATCACAGGAAATAGTTGGTTAAAGATCAAAAACTTTCATAGTAGTTTAGGAAATGCGGGTTTCAGCGCAGTATATACATAAAAATAGCAGTATAATATAAAAATATGGAGAAAATAATCAGATTTTCCATGAAAAAAGTAGGTAAAAGAGCAGAAAAAGTTATATGAAAAGAAGAAACTAGTAAAAATGACAGGAAAAAGTTGGTTAAAGATCAAAAACTTTCATAGTAGTTTAGGAAATGCGGGTTTCAGCGCGGTATATATATATGTAATATAAAAATATTGAGAAAATAATCAGATTTTCCATGAAAAAAGTTGGTAAAAGAGCAGAAAAAGTTATATGAAAAGAAGAAACTAGTAAAAATGACAGGAAAAAGTTGGTTAATGATCAAAATCTTTCATAGTAGTTTAGGAAATGCGGGTTTCAGCGCAGTATATACATAAAAATAGCAGTATAATATAAAAATATTGAGAAAATAATCAGACTTTGAATGAAAAAAGTAGGTAAAACAGCAGAAAAAGTTATATGAAAAGAAGAAACTAGTAAAAATGACAGGAAAAAAGTTGGTTAAAGATCAAAAACTTTCATAGTAGTTTAGGAAATGCGGGTTTCAGCGCAGTATATATATAAAAATAGCAGTATAATATAAAAATATTGAGAAATTAATCAGATTTTCCATGAAAAAAGTAGGTAAAAGAGCAGAAAAAGTTATATGAAAAGAAGAAACTAGTAAAAATGACAGGAAAAAGTTGGTTTAAAGATCAAAAACTTTCATAGTAGTTTAGGAAATGCGGGTTTCAGCGCAGTATATACATAAAAATAGCAGTATAATATAAAAATATTGAGAAAATAATCAGATTTTCCATGAAAAAAGTAGGTAAAAGAGCAGAAAAAGTTATATGAAAAGAAGAAACTAGTAAAAATCACAGGAAAAAGTTGGTTAAAGATCAAAAACTTTCATAGTAGTTAAGGAAATGCGGGTTTCAGCGCAGTAATATAAATATTATATTAAAATATTGAGAAAATTATCAGATTTTCCATGAAAAAGTAGGTAAAAGAGCAGAAAAAGTTATATGAAAAGAAGAAACTAGTAAAAATCACAGAAAAAGTTGGCTAAAGATCAAAAACTTTCATAGTATTTCAGGAAATGCGGGTTTCAGCGAGTATATATATAAAAATAGCAGTATAATATAAAAATATTGAGAAAATAATCAGATTTTCCATGAAAAAAGGAGTAAAGAGCTGAAAAGTTATATGAAAAGAAGAAACTAGTAAAAATCACAGGAAAAAGTTGGTTAAAGATCAGCAACTTTCATAGTAGTTTAGGAAATGCGGGTTTCAGCGCAGTATATAAATATAATATAAACATATTGAGAAAATAATCAGATTTTCCATGAAAAAAGTAGGTAAAAGAGCAGAAAAAGTTATATGAAAAGAAGAAACTAACAAAAATCACAGGAAAAAGTTGGCTAAAGATCAAAAACTTTCATAGTAGTTTAGGAAATGCGGGTTTCAGCGCAGTATATATATATATATATCATATAAAAATATTGAGAAAATAATCAGATTTTCCATGAAAAAAGTAGGTAAAAGAGCAGAAAAAGTTATATGAAAAGAAGAAACTAGTAAAAATCACAGGAAAAAGTTGGTTAAAGATCAAAAACTTTCATAGTAGTTTAGTAAATGCGGGTTTTAGCGCAGTATATATATATGTAATATAAAAATATTGAGAAAATAATCAGATTTTCCATGAAAAAAGTAGGTAAAAGAGCAGAAAAAGTATATGAAAAGAAGAAACTAGTAAAAATCACAGGAAAAAGTTGGTTAAAGATCTAAAACTTCGTAGTAGTTTAGGAAATGCGGGTTTCAGCGCATTATATACATAAAAATAGCAGTATAATATAAAAATATGAGAAAATAATCAGATTTTCCATGAAAACATGTAGGTAAAAGAGCAGAAAAAGTTATATGAAAAGAAGAAACTAGTAAAAATCACAGGAAAAAGTTGGTTAAAGATCAAAAACTTTCATAGTAGTTAAGGAAATGCGGGTTTCAGCGCAGTATATATATGTAATATAAAAATATTGAGAAAATAATCAGATTTTCCATGAAAAAAAGTAGGTAAAAGAGCAGAAAAAGTTATATGAAAAGAAGAAACCAGTAAAAATCACAGGAAAAAGTTGGCTAAACATCAAAAACTTTCATAGTAGTTTAGGAAATGCGTGTTTCAGCGCAGTATATATATATATATATCATATAAAAATATTGAGAAAATAATCAGATTTTCCATGAAAAATGTAGGTAAAAGAGCAGAAAAAGTTATATGAGAAGAAGAAACTAGTAAAAATCACAGGAAATAGTTGGTTTAAAGATCAAAAACTTTCATAGTAGTTTAGGAAATGCGGGTTTCAGCGCAGTATATACATAAAAATAGCAGTATAATATAAAAATATGGAGAAAATAATCAGATTTTCCATGAAAAAAGTAGGTAAAAGAACAGAAAAAAGTTATATGAAAAGAAGAAACTAGTAAAAATCACAGGAAAAAGTTGGTTAAAGATCAAAAACTTTCATAGTAGTTTAGGAAATGCGGGTTTCAGCGCAGTATATATATAAAAATAGCAGTATAATATAAAAATATTGAGAAATTAATCAGATTTTCCATGAAAAATGTAGGTAAAAGAGCAGAAAAAGTTATATGAAGAGAAGAAACTAGTAAAAATCACAGGAAAAAGTTGGGTTAAAGATCAAAAAACTTTCATAGTAGTTTAGGAAATGCGGGTTTCAGCGCAGTATATATATAAAAATAGCAGTATAATATAAGAATATTTGAGAAAATAATCAGATTTTCCATGAAAAATGTAGGTAAAAGAGCAGAAAAAGTTATATGAAAAGAAGAAACTAGTAAAAATCACAGGAAATAGTTGGTTAAAGATCAAAAACTTTCATAGTAGTTTAGGAAATGCGGGTTTCAGCGCAGTATATACATAAAAATAGCAGTATAATATAAAAATATGCAGAAAATAATCAGATTTTCCATGAAAAAAGTAGGTAAAAGAGCAGAAAAAGTTATATGAAAAGAAGAAACTAGTAAAAATCACAGGAAAAAGTTGGTTAAAGATCAAAAACTTTCATAGTAGTTTAGGAAATGCGAGTATCAGCGCAGTATATATATAAAAATAGCAGTATAATATAAAAATATTGAGAAATTAATCAGATTTTCCATGAATAATGTAGGTAAAAGAGCAGAAAAAGTTATATGAAGAGAAGAAACTAGTAAAAATCACAGGAAAAAGTTGGTTAAAGATCAAAAACTTTCATAGTAGTTTAGGAAATGCGGGTTTCAGCGCAGTATATATATAAAAATAGCAGTATAATATAAGAATATTGAGAAAATAATCAGATTTTCCATGAAAAAAGTAGGTAAAAGAGCAGAAAAAGTTATATGAAAAGAAGAAACTAGTAAAAATCAAAGGAAAAAGTTGGTTAAAGATCAAAAACTTTCATAGTAGTTCAGGAAATGCGGGTTTCAGCGCAGTATATATATATAACATAAAAATATTGAGAAAATAATCAGATTTTCCATGAAAAAAGTAGGTAAAAGAGCAGAAAAAGTTATATGAAAAGAAGAAACTAGTAAAAATCACAGGAAAAAGTTGGTTAAAGATCAAAAACTTTGATAGTAGTTCAGGAAATGCGGGTTTCAGCGCAGTATATATATATATAATATAAAAATATTGAGAAAATTATCAGATTTTCCATGAAATATGTAGGTAAAAGAGCAGAAAAAGTTTTATGAAAAGAAGAAACTAGTAAAAATCACAGGAAAAAGTCGGTTAAAGATCAAAAACTTTCATAGTAGTTCAGGAAATGCGGGTTTCAGCGCAGTATATATATATATAATATAAAAATATTGAGAAAATAATCAGACTTTGAATGAAAAAAGTAGGTAAAAGAGCAGAAAAAGTTATATGAAAAGAAGAAACTAGTAAAAATCACAGGAAAAAGTTGGTTAAAGATCAAAAACTTTCATAGTAGTTCAGGAAATGCGGGTTTCAGCGCAGTATATACATAAAAATAGCAGTGTAATATAAAAATATTGAGAAAATAATCAGATTTTCCATGAAAAAAGTAGGTAAAAGAGCAGAAAAAGTTATATGAAAAGAAGAAACTAGTAAAAATGACAGGAAAAAGTTGGTTAAAGATCAAAAACTTTCATAGTAGTTTAGGAAATGCGGGTTTCAGCGCAGTATATACATAAAAATAGCAGTATAATATAAAAATATTGAGAAAATAATCAGATTTTCCATGAAAAAAGTAGGTAAAAGAGCAGAAAAAGTTATATGAAAAGAAGAAACTAGTAAAAATCACAGGAAAAAGTTGGTAAAAGATCAAAAACTTTCATAGTAGTTAAATAAATAATAAATATAATATAAAAATATTGAGAAAATTATCAGATTTTCCATGAAAAAAGTAGGTAAAAGAGCAGAAAAAGTTATATGAAAAGAAGAAACTAGTAAAAATCACAGGAAAAAGTTGGTTAAAGATCAAAAACTTTCATAGTAGTTTAGGAAATGCGGGTTTCAGCGCAGTATATATATAAAAATAGCAGTATAATATAAAAATATTGAGAAAATAATCAGATTTTCCATGAAAAAAGTAGGTAAAAGAGCAGAAAAAGTTATATGAAAAGAAGAAACTAGTAAAAATCACAGGAAAAAGTTGGTTAAAGATCAAAAACTTTCATAGTAGTTTAGGAAATGCAGGTTGTAGCGCAGTATATATATATGTAATATAAAAATATTGAGAAAATAATCAGATTTTCCATGAAAAAATAGGTAAAAGAGCAGAAAAAGTTATATGAAAAGAAGAAACCAGTAAAAATCACAGGAAAAAGTTGGTTCTTCTTTTTGTGGCGCTACAGTCCGGGGTGGACCTGGGCCTCAACCAACATGCCTCTCCAACTAGCGCGATCCCTGGCTAGCTGTCTCCAGTTTCGCACACCAAGTTGGTTGAGGTCCTTCTCCACTTGGGTGCGCCACCTTAAACGCGGGCGTCCTCTGTTGCGTTGCCCGACAGGTTCGGATTCGAAGATTCTTCGGGCCGGAGCTGTGGTGTCCATACGCTCTACATGACCTAGCCACCGTAGGCGTTGGATCCGTAGGCGCCTAACTAGGCTCATGTCGCTGTACAGCCCGTACAGTTCGTGATTGAATCTTCTCCTCCAGAACCCGTCAACACAAACAGGACCAAAGATCGTGCGTAGAACTTTTCTCTCAAAGAGACCAAGGACTTCTTCATCCGCTTTCGAGATTGTCCATGCCTCCGCGCCGTATAGCAGGACTGGGATGATCAGAGTCTTATATAGAGTCAACTTGGTTCTTCGAGAGAGGGCTCTATTACTCAATTGCCTCTTGAGCCCGAAGAAACAGCGGTTGGCAAGAGTTATCCTACGCTTGATCTCGGTACTGATGTTATTAGTACAGTTTACTCCGGAGCCGAGGTAAGTGAAGTCCTTGACTACCTCGAAGTTATAGCTGCCCATTGTGACGCTCTGTCCAAGACGTCGATGTTGTATGTCCTTTTTTGAGGACAGCATATACTTCGTTTTGCCCTCATTCACCGCCAGACCCATTTTAGCCGCTTCCGTCTCAATGTTAGCAAAAGCCTCACTGACGGCTCGCTGAGTTCTGCCAATCACGTCAATGTCATCGGCGTATGCTAACAATTGCACGGACTTCTGGAAGATCGTGCCTCTAGTGTTGGCGTGTGAGTTTCGCACGATCTTCTCCAGGACGATGTTAAAGAAATCACATGACAGCGCGTCGCCTTGTCTAAAACCTTTTTTGACATTGAAGGTCTCGGTGAGTTCGTTACCGACCTTGATGGAGCAGCGAGAGTTCTCCATCGTCATCCTGCTCAGCCTGACGAGTTTGGCAGGAATGTCAAAACTAGACATGGCGTTGTATAGCTCGTCTCTATGCACGCTGTCATATGCGGCCTTGAAATCGACGAACAGATGGTGAGTGTCGATTTGCATTTCTTGGGTCTTTTCCAGGATCTGCCGTAGTGTGAAAATTTGGTCTGTTGTGGACTTTCCTGGCCTGAAGCCACACTGATATGGACCTATCAGATTATTAATGAATGGCTTCAGGCGGGTACACAAAACGGCAGAGAAGATCTTATATGCGATGGTAAGAAGACTGATCCCTCGATAGTTGGCGCAGTTGAAGGGGTCTCCTTTCTTGTGGATCGGGCAAACGATACTGAGATTCCACTCGTCGGGCATGCTTTCCTCAGACCATATCTTGCAGATGAGCTGGTGCATGCGCCCAACCAGATCATCTCCAGCTGCCTTAAATATTTCAGCGGGCAGACCGTCCGCTCCAGCAGCTTTGTTAGACTTCAGTCTTGATATTGCTACCTTGACCTCGTCTAAGTCTGGGGGACGGTATTCACGTCTGTCATCGTCCAGATTGAGTGGAACATTCTGCCTGACAGCGGTATTTTGGTCCTCATCGCCGTTTAACAGTCTGCAGAAATGATCTTTCCAGATTCTCAGTATCGACTGCGACTCTACTACCAGATGTCCATTTCCATCCCGACAGGCTTCTGTCCGAGTTTTATATCCATTGGATAATTGTTTTACCCTTTGATAAAACTTTCGGACGTCATTCCTGCCATAACACCTCTCCATCTCCTCGACCGCGCGCTTCTCATGCTCTTTCTTTTTTCTTCTGAGAAGCCGGTGCTCTTCCCTTCTCTTCTGTTCGTAGAGCTCACGAACAGCCCTCGTTGTTCGATGCAGCGTTGCCTTGTAGGCCTCCTGTTTGGCTGCATGTGCCTGCCTGCACTCGTCGTCAAACCATGGGTTCCTTCTAGGTGGTGTCGTAAAACCCAGCACATCAGTGGCAGCTTCTTTGATGGCTTCTTGACAACGACTCCATTCTTCTTCGATGGTTTGTGCAGGCGGCGTCGAACTAACAGAGAGTTTCTGGGAGACTCGGTCGGCAAAGATCCTGGCATTCCGCTGCGATTGTAGCTTTGCGACGTCAAACCGTGGTGTTCGTTCTCGACTCCGTTGTTCTCGTGATATCCTGATTCTTACCTTGGCTACAACAAGGAAATGGTCCGAGTCAACATTGGCTCCTCGGAAAGTTCGGACATCGAGAATGCTGGAGGAGTGTCTGACGTCGATCGCAACATGATCAATCTGGTTGACGGTTGATTGATCTGGGGACCGCCATGTCCCTTTATGGATGTTGAGGTGTGGGAACCGCGTGCTAGCAACAGAGAGGTTACGTCCCATGACAAAGTCCACCAGCCTTAGTCCGTTACTGGACGTGGTGTCGTGTAGGCTGTGTTTCCCTATGACTTTAGCAAAGATTTCTTCTTTACCCAGCTTAGCATTGAAATCTCCTAGAACGATCTTGGTGTCAAAGCTGGGGCATTGATCGTATGTTCTTTCTAGGAGATCATACAAGTCATCTTTGCTACTATCATCTTTGTCCTCTGTCGGGGCGTGGGCGCATATCAGGCTGATGTTGCCGAATGTAGCCTTGATGCGGATTGTTATGAGGCGTTCGCTTTTACAGTCAAAGCTTAAAACTTTTTGCCTAAGTCTGCCTCGAACAACAAATCCACATCCAAATAAGCGCCTCTCTCTGCTGCAATCACCGTAGTAGATGTCGCAGTTTTTCATCCTCTTCTTGCCCGGCCCATTCCATCGCACTTCCTGGATGGCGGTGATATCTGCTTTATAGCAGTCAAGGGCCTCCGCGAGTTCTTCGGCTGCACGTGGCCTGTTAAGAGACCTCACATTCCACGTGCAGAACCGAAAAGCATGGTCATTTGTTCGTTTGCTGGGGTCGTCAACAGTAGATCGGTCAGTATCCGAGGCAAGTAGTCGTCTCTGAACAAAATTTTTTTACGTGGTGAGGGTGTTAACCCCACGCACAACCCCCAGCTGGGAGGCCAGGCCCATTTATTTTACCCTTGGGCGAAGGGTCCGGATGACTCCGGTATCGGTAACCTCGCTGAGGTTGTGAGTGCCGCCGTTGACCCTACACGATAGGGTTCCTCCGCCGCCAACTCTACTCCAAAATCCCGATATGACCTTGAAGGCAACCTTTTAGATCTGAGCTCCGAATATGTCAGAGTAGCTCTAAAAGGAGGTGTACCAGGTAGCTCTGGATGTCGCCGTTGGCTAATCTGATGATAAGCTCCTCCGCCGCCATCCGTAGAGAAGATGAGCCCTGATACAGACTCATCCACTCTCCCCCTCTCTCGTTTGCAGCCGCCAATGACGTCCCACGGGGGTTGGGTACCCCATCTTCAGTCGAAGGTGCTCGGCTCCCGGATTTCACCACGGGGAGGTGAGAGTAGGAGTTCATTGACAGAGGCTAAGTGCAGACGCCTGTGCCTGCATAAGTCGCTTGTCAACGCTTCGAAATCCGGAAAAGTTGGTTAAAGATCAAAAACTTTCATAGTAGTTTAGGAAATGCGGGTTTCAGCGCAGTATATACATAAAAATAGCAGTATAATATAAAAATATTGAGAAAATAATCAGAATTTCCATGAAAAATGTAGGTAAAAGAGCAGAAAAAGTTATATGAAAAGAAGAAACTAGTAAAAATGACAGGAAAAAGTTGGTTAAAGATCAAAAACTTTCATAGTAGTTTAGGAAATGCGGGTTTCAGCGCAGTATATATATATGTAATATAAAAATATTGAGAAAATAATCAGATTTTCCATGAAAAAATAGGTAAAAGAGCAGAAAAAGTTATATGAAAAGAAGAAACTAGTAAAAATCACAGGAAAAAGTTGGTTAAAGATCAAAAACTTTCATAGTAGTTTAGGAAATGCGGGTTTCAGCGCAGTATATACATAAAAATACCAGTATAATATAAAAATATTAAGAAAATAATCAGAATTTCCATGAAAAATGTAGGTAAAAGAGCAGAAAAAGTTATGAAGAGAAGAAACTAGTAAAAATCACAGGAAAAAGTTGGTTAAAGATCAAAAACTTTCATAGTAGTTTAGGAAATGCGGGTTTCAGCGCAGTATATAAATATAATATAAAAATATTGAAAAAATAATCAGATTTTCCATGAAAAAAGTAGGTAAAAGAGCAGAAAAAGTTATATGAAAAGAAGAAACTAGTAAAAATCACAGGAAATAGTTGGTTAAAGATCAAAAACTTTCATAGTAGTTCAGGAAATGCGGGTTTCAGCGCAGTATATACATAAAAATAGCAGTGTACTATAAAAATATTGAGAAAATAATCAGATTTTCCATGAAAAAAGTAGGTAAAAGAGCAGAAAAAGTTATATGAAAAGAAGAAACTAGTAAAAATCACAGGAAAAAGTTGGTTAAAGATCAACAATTAAATATAATATAAAAATATTGAGAAAATTATCAGATTTTCCATGAAAAATGTAGGTAAAAGAGCAGAAAAAGTTATATGAAAAGAAGAAACTAGTACAAATGACAGGAAAAAGTTGGTTAAAAATCAAAAACTTTCATAGTAGTTTAGGAAATGCGGGTTTCAGCGCAGTATATACATAACAATAGCAGTATAATATAAAAATATTGCGAAAATAATCAGATTTTCCATGAAAAAAGTAGGTAAAAGAGCAGAAAAAGTTATATGAAAAGAAGAAACTAGTAAAAATGACAGGAAAAAGTTGGTTAAAGATCAAAAACTTTCATAGTAGTTTAGGAAATGCGGGTTTCAGCGCAGTATATACATAAAAATAGCAGTATAATATAAAAATATTAAGAAAATAATCAGATTTTCCATGAAAAAAGCAGGTAAAAGAGCAGAAAAAGTTATATGAAAAGAAGAAACTAGTAAAAATCACAGGAACAAATTGGTTAAAGATCAAAAGCTTTCATAGTAGTTTAGGAAATGCGGGTTTCAGCACAGTATATAAATATTATATTAAAATATTGAGAAAATTATCAGATTTTCCATGAAAAAAGCAGGTAAAAGAGCAGAAAAAGTTATATGAAAAGAAGAAACTAGTAAAAATGACAGGAAAAAGTTGGTTAAAGATCAAAAACTTTCATAGTAGTTTAGGAAATGCGGGTTTCAGCGCAGTATATACATAAAAATAGCAGTATAATATAAAAATATTGAGAAAATAATCAGATTTTCCATGAAAAAAGCAGGTAAAAGAGCAGAAAAAGTTATATGAAAAGAAGAAACTAGTAAAAATGACAGGAAAAAGTTGGTTAAAGATCAAAAACTTTCATAGTAGTTTAGGAAATGCGGGTTTCAGCGCAGTATATACATAAAAATAGCAGTATAATATATAAATATTGAGAAAATAATCAGATTTTCCATGAAAAAAGCAGGTCAAAGAGCAGAAAAAGTTATATGAAAAGAAGAAACTAGTAAAAATCACAGGAACAAATTGGTTAAAGATCAAAAGCTTTCATAGTAGTTTAGGAAATGCGGGTTTCAGCACAGTATATAAATATTATATTAAAATATTGAGAAAATTATCAGATTTTCCATGAAAAAAGCAGGTAAAAGAGCAGAAAAAGTTATATGAAAAGAAGAAACTAGTAAAAATGACAGGAAAAAGTTGGTTAAAGATCAAAAACTTTCATAATAGTTTAGGAAATGCGGGTTTCAGCGCAGTATATACATAAAAATAGCAGTATAATATATAAATATTGAGAAAATAATCAGATTTTCCATGAAAAAAGCAGGTAAAAGAGCAGAAAAAGTTATATGAAAAGAAGAAACTAGTAAAAATCACAGGAAAAAGTTGGTTAAAGATCAAAAGCTTTCATAGTAGTTTAGGAAATGCAGGTTTTAGCGCAGTATATATATATGTAATATAAAAATATTGAGAAAATAATCAGATTTTCCATGAAAAAATAGGTAAAAGAGCAGAAAAAGTTATATGAAAAGAAGAAACTAGTAAAAATCACAGGAAAAATTTGGTTAAAGATCAAAAACGTTCATAGTAGTTTAGGAAATGCGGGTTTCAGCGCAGTATATACATAAAAATAGCAGTATAATATAAAAATATTGAGAAAATAATCAGAATTTCCATGAAAAATATAGGTAAAAGAGCAGAAAAAGTTATATGAAAAGAAGAAACTAGTAAAAATCACAGGAAAAAGTTGGCTAAAGATCAAAAACTTTTATAGTAGTTTAGGAAATGCGGGTTTCAGCGCAGTATATATATATATATCATATAAAAATATTGAGAAAATAATCAGATTTTCCATGAAAAAAGTAGGTAAAAGAGCAGAAAAAGTTATATGAAAAGAAGAAACTATTAAAAATCACAGGAAAAAGTTGGTTAAAGATCAAAAACTTTCATAGTAGTTTAGGAAATGCGGGTTTCAGCGCAGTATATATATAAAAATAGCAGTATAATATAAAAAAATTGAGAAATTAATCAGATTTTCCATGAAAAATGTAGGTAAAAGAGCAGAAAAAGTTATATGAAAAGAAGAAACTAGTAAAAATCACAGGAAAAAGTTGGTTAAAGATCAAAAACTTTCATAGTAGTTTAGGAAATGCGGGTTTCAGCGCAGTATATATATAAAAATAGCAGTATAATATAAGAATATTGAGAAATTAATCAGATTTTCCATGAAAAATGTAGGTAAAAGAGCAGAAAAAGTTATATGAAAAGAAGAAACTAGTAAAAATCACAGGAAAAAGTTGGTTAAAGATCAAAAACTTTCATAGTAGTTCAGGAAATGCGGGTTTCAGCGCAGTATATATATATATAATATAAAAATATTGAGAAAATAATCTGACTTTGAATGAAAAAAGTAGGTAAAAGAGTAGAAAAGGTTATATGAAAAGAAGAAACTAGTAAAAATCACAGGAAAAAGTTGGTTAAAGATCAAAAACTTTCATAGTAGTTCAGGAAATGCGGGTTTCAGCGCAGTATATACATAAAAATAGCAGTGTAATATAAAAATATTGAGAAAATAATCAGATTTTCCATGAAAAAAGTAGGTAAAAGAGCAGAAAAAGTTATATGAAAAGAAGAAACTAGTAAAAATCACAGGAAAAAGTTGGTTAAAGATCAACAATTAAATATAATATAAAAATATTGAGAAAATTATCAGATTTTCCATGAAAAAATGTAGGTAAAAGAGCAGAAACAGTTATATGAAAAGAAGAAACTAGTACAAATGACAGGAAAAAGTTGGTTAAAAATCAAAAACTTTCATAGTAGTTTAGGAAATGCGGGTTTCAGCGCAGTATATACATAAAAATAGCAGTATAATATAAAAATATTGAGAAAATAATCAGATTTTCCATGAAAAAAGTAGGTAAAAGAGCAGAAAAAGTTATATGAAAAGAAGAAACTAGTAAAAATGACAGGAAAAAGTTGGTTAAAGATCACAAAATTTCATAGTAGTTTAGGAAATGCGGGTTTCAGCGCAGTATATACATAAAAATAGCAGTATAATATAAAAATATTGAGAAAATAATCAGATTTTCCATGAAAAAAGTAGGTAAAAGAGCAGAAAAAGTTATATGAAAAGAAGAAACTAATAAAAATCACAGGAAAAAGTTGGCTAAAGATCAAAAACTTTCATAGTAGTTTAGGAAATGCGGGTTTTAGCGCAGTATATATATATATATCATATAAAAATATTGAGAAAATAATCAGATTTTCCATGAAAAATGTAGGTAAAAGAGCAGAAAAAGTTATATGAAAAGAAGAAACTAGTAAAAATCACAGGAAATAGTTGGTTAAAGATCAAAAACTTTCATAGTAGTTTAGGAAATGCGGGTTTCAGCGCAGTATATACATAAAAATAGCAGTATAATATAAAAATATGGAGAAAATAATCAGATTTTCCATGACAAATGTAGGTAAAAGAGCAGAAAAAGTTATATGAAAAGAAGAAACTAGTAAAAATCACAGGAAAAAGTTGGTTAAAGATCAAAAACTTTCATAGTAGTTTAGGAAATGCGGGTTTCAGCGCAGTATATATATAAAAATAGCAGTATAATATAAGAATATTGAGAAATTAATCAGATTTTCCATGACAAATGTAGGTAAAAGAGCAGAAAAAGTTATATGAAAAGAAGAAACTAGTACAAATGACAGGAAAAAATTTGGTTAAAGATCAAAAACTTTCATAGTAGTTTAGGAAATGCGGGTTTCAGCTCAGTATATACATAAAAATAGCAGTATAATATAAAAATATTGAGAAAATAATCACATTTTCCATGAAAAAAGTAGGTAAAAGAGCAGAAAAAGTTATATGAAAAGAAGAAACTAGTAAAAATCACAGGAAAAAGTTGGTTAAAGATCAAAAACTTTCATAGTAGTTTAGGAAATGCGGGTTTCAGCGCAGTATATACATAAAAATAGCAGTATAATATAAAAATATTGAGAAAATAATCAGATTTTCCATGAAAAAAGTAGGTAAATGAGCAGAAAAAGTTATATGAAAAGAAGAAACTAGTAAAAATCACAGGAAAAAGTTGGTTAAAGATCAAAAACTTCCATAGTAGTTTAGGAAATGCGGGTTTCAGCGCAGTATATACATAAAAATAGCAGTATAATATAAAAATATTGAGAAAATAATCAGATTTTCCATGAAAAAAGTAGGTAAATGAGCAGAAAAAGTTATATGAAAAGAAGAAACTAGTAAAAATGACAGGAAAAAGTTGGTTAAAGATCAAAAACTTTCATAGTAGTTTAGGAAATGCGGGTTTCAGCGCAGTATATAAATATAATATAAAAATATTGAGAAAATAAAAAGATTTTCCATGAAAAAAGTAGGTAAAAGAGCAGAAAGAGTTATATGAAAAGAAGAAACTAGTAAAAATGACAGGAAAAAGTTGGTTAAAGATCAAAAACTTTCATAGTAGTTTAGGAAATGCGGGTTTCAGCGCAGTATATATATATAATATAAAAATATTGAGAAAATAATCAGATTTTCCATGAAAAAAGTAAGTAAAAGAGCAGAAAAAGTTATATGAAAAGAAGAAACTAGTAAAAATCACAGGAAAAAGTTGGTTAAAGATCAAAAACTTTCATAGTAGTTTAGGAAATGCGGGTTTCAGCGCAGTATATATATATAATATAAAAATATTGAGAAAATAATCAGATTTTCCATGAAAAAAGTAGGTAAAAGAGCAGAAAGAGTTATATGAAAAGAAGAAACTAGTAAAAATGACAGGAAAAAGTTGGTTAAAGATCAAAAACTTTCATAGTAGTTTAGGAAATGCGGGTTTCAGCGCAGTATATATATATAATATAAAAATATTGAGAAAATAATCAGATTTTCCATGAAAAAAGTAGGTAAAAGAGCAGAAAAAGTTATATGAAAAGAAGAAACTAGTAAAAATCACAGGAAAAAGTTGGTTAAAGATCAAAAACTTTCATAGTAGTTTAGGAAATGCGGGTTTCAGCGCAGTATATACATAAAAATAGCAGTATAATATAAAAATATTGAGAAAATAATCAGATTTTCCATGAAAAAAGTAGGTAAAAGAGCAGAAAAAGTTATATGAAAAGAAGAAACTAGTAAAAATCACAGGAAATAGTTGGTAAAAGATCAAAAAGTTTCATAGTAGTTCAGGAAATGCGGGTTTCAGCGCACTATATATATAAAAATAGCAGTATAACATAAAAATATTGAGAAAATAATCAGATTTTCTATGAAAAATGTAGGTAAAAGAGCAGAAAAAGTTATATGAAAAGAAGAAACTAGTAAAAATCACATGAAAAAGTTGGTTAAAGATCAAAAACTTTCATAGTAGTTTAGGAAATGCGGGTTTCAGCGCAGTATATATATATGTAATAAGAAAATATTGAGAAAATAATCAGATTTTCCATGAAAAAAGTAGGTAAAAGAGCAGAAAAAGTTATACGAAAAGAAGAAACTAATAAAAATCACAGGAAAAAGTTGGCTAAAGATCAAAAACTTTCAGAGTAGTTTAGGAAATGCGGGTTTCAGCGCAGTATATATATATATATATATATATCATATAAAAATATTGAGAAAATAATCAGATTTTCCATGAAAAAAGTAGGTAAAAGAGCAGAAAAAAGTTATATGAAAAGAAGAAACTAGTAAAAATCACAGGAAAAAGTTGGTTAAAGATCAAAAACTTTCATAGTAGTTTAGTAAATGCGGGTTTCAGCGCAGTATATATATATGTAATATAAAAATATTGAGAAAATAATCAGATTTTCCATGAAAAAAGTAGGTAAAAGAGCAGAAAAAGTTATATGAAAAGAAGAAACTAGTAAAAATCACAGGAAAAAGTTGGTTAAAGATCAAAAACTTTCATAGTAGTTTAGGAAATGCGGGTTTCAGCGCAGTATATACATAAAAAATAGCAGTATAATATAAAAATATTGAGAAAATAATCAGATTTTCCATGAAAAATGTAGGTAAAAGAGCAGAAAAAGTTATATGAAAAGAAGAAACTAGTAAAAATCACAGGAAAAAGTTGGTTTAAGATCAAAATTTTTCATAGTAGTTTAGGAAATGCGGGTTTCAGCGCAGTATATATATATGTTATATAAAAATATTGAGAAAATAATCAGATTTTCCATGAAAAAAGTAGGTAAAAGAGCAGAAAAAGTTATATGAAAAGAAGAAACTAATAAAAATCACAGGAAAAAGTTGGCCTAAGATCAAAAACTTTCATAGTAGTTTAGGAAATGCGGGTTTCAGCGCAGTATATATATATATATATCATATAAAAATATTGAGAAAATAATCAAATTTTCCATGAAAAAAGTAGGTAAAAGAGCAGAAAAAGTTATATGAAAAGAAGAAACTAGTAAAAATCACAGGAAATAGTTGGTTAAAGATCAAAAACTTTCATAGTAGTTTAGGAAATGCGGGTTTCAGCGCAGTATATACATAAAAATAGCAGTATAATATAAAAATATGGAGAAAATAATCAGATTTTCCATGAAAAAAAGTAGGTAAAAGAGCAGAAAAAGTTATATGAAAAGAAGAAACTAGTAAAAATCACAGGAAAAAGTTGGTTAAAGATCAAAAACTTTCATAGTAGTTTAGGAAATGCGGGTTTCAGCGCAGTATATATATAAAAATAGCAGTATAATATAAAAATATTGAGAAATTAATCAGATTTTCCATGAAAAATGTAGGTAAAAGAGCAGAAAAAAGTTATATGAAGAGAAGAAACTAGTAAAAATCACAGGAAAAAGTTGGTTAAAGATCAAAAACTTTCATAGTAGTTTAGGAAATGCGGGTTTCAGCGCAGTATATATATATATAATATAAAAATATTGAGAAAATAATCAGACTTTGAATGAAAAAAAGTAGGTAAAAGAGCAGAAAAAGTTATATGAAAAGAAGAAACTAGTAAAAATCACAGGAGAAAGTTGGTTAAAGATCAACAACTTTCATAGTAGTTTAGGAAATGCTGGTTTCAGCGCAGTATATACATACAAATAGCAGTATAATATAAAAATATTGAGAAAATAATCAGATTTTCCATGAAAAAAGTAGGTAAAAGTTATATGAAAAGAAGAAACTAGTAAAAATCACAGGAAAAAGTTGGTTAAAGATCAAAAACTTTCATAGTAGTTTAGGAAATGCGGGTTTCAGCGCAGTATATACATAAAAATAGCAGTATAATATAAAAATATTGAGAAAATAATCAGATTTTCCATGAAAAAAGTAGGTAAAAGAGCAGAAAAAGTTATATGAAAAGAAGAAACTAGTAAAAATCACAGGAAAAAGTTGGCTAAAGATCAAAAACTTTCATAGTAGTTTAGGAAATGTGGGTTTCAGCGCAGTATATACATGAAAATAGCAGTATAATATAAAAATATTGAGAAAATAATCAGATTTTCCATGAAAAGAGTAGGTAAATGAGCAGAAAAAGTTATATGAAAAGAAGAAACTAGTAAAAATGACAGGAAAAAGTTGGTTAAAGATCAAAAACTTTCATAGTAGTTTAGGAAATGCGGGTTTCAGCGCAGTATATACATAAAAATAGCAGTATAATATAAAAATATTGAGAAAATAATCAGATTTTCCATGAAAACAGTAGGTAAAAGAGCAGAAAAAGTTATATGAAAAGAAGAAACTAGTAAAAATGACAGGAAAAAGTTGGTTTAAGATCAAAAACTTTCATAGTAGTTTAGGAAATGCGAGTTTCAGCGCAGTATATATATATAATATAAAAATATTGAGAAAATAATCAGATTTTCCATGAAAAAAGTAGGTAGTAAAAATCACAGGAAAAAGTTGGTTAAAGATCAAAAACTTAAGGAAGGAAATGCGGGTTTCAGCGCAGTATATAAATATAATATAAAAATATTGACAAAATTATCAGATTTTCCATGAAAAAAGTAAGTAAAATTGCAGAAAAAGTTATATGAAAAGAAGAAACTAGTAAAAATCACAGGAAAAAGTTGGTTAAAGATCAAAAACTTTCATAGTAGTTTAGGAAATGCGGGTTTCAGCGCAGTATATACATAAAAATAGCAGTATAATATAAAAATATTGAGAAAATAATCAGATTTTCCATGAAAAAAGCAGGTAAAAGAGCAGAAAAAGTTATATGAAAAGAAGAAACTAGTAAAAATCACAGGAAATAGTTGGTAAAAGATCAAAAAGTTTCATAGTAGTTCAGGAAATGCGGGTTTCAGCGCACTATATATATAAAAATAGCAGTATAACATAAAAATATTGAGAAAATAATCAGATTTTCCATGAAAAATGTAGGTAAAAGAGCAGAAAAAGTTATATGAAAAGAAGAAACTAGTAAAAATCACAGGAAAAAGTTGGTTAAAGATCAAAAACTTTCATAGTAGTTTAGGAAATGCGGGTTTCAGCGCAGTATATATATATGTAATATAAAAATATTGAGAAAATAATCAGATTTTCCATGAAAAAAGTAGGTAAAAGAGCAGAAAAAGTTATATGAAAAGAAGAAACTAATAAAAATCACAGGAAAAAGTTGGCTTAAGATCAAAAACTTTCATAGTAGTTTAGGAAATGCGGGTTTCAGCGCAGTATATATATATATATATATATATATATCATACAAAAATATTGAGAAAATAATCAGATTTTCCATGAAAAAAGTAGGTAAAAGAGCAGAAAAAGTTATATGAAAAGAAGAAACTAGTAAAAATCACAGGAAAAAGTTGGTTAAAGATCAAAAACTTTCATAGTAGTTTAGGAAATGCGGGTTTCAGCGCAGTATATACATAAAAATAGCTTACTTACTTACTTATCAGGCAGACGAACCATGAAGGGTCTGAGCCTGAGCAATTGCTGCCTTCCATCGGTGACGGTCCTGGGCACGCTGCTTCCAGTCATCAAGGCCAAGCTGTCTTGCATCCGCGATGACTTGGTCTTTGTACCGGAGGTTCGGTCTTCCTCTCCTTCTCGAACCAGGAGACTCGGATTCGAAGACCCTCTTTGCTGGAGCGTTGTTGTCCATTCGCTCGATGTGGCCGAGCCAGTGTAGTCGACGGATTTTTGCCTTCCGGACTACATCCACATCCTTGTACAGCTCGTAGAGTTCGCGGTTGTGTCTTCTCCTCCATTCGCCTTCCTTGCAGACGGGACCATATATCCGACGTAGAATTTTTCTTTCGAAGGCACCAAGAATCATCTCTGCAGCCTTATTTAATGTCCAGCTTTCGGCTCCATAAAGTAGGACTGGCAGGATAAGGGTTTTGTAGAGCATGACTTTGGTCCTTCGAGTCAGGAGTTTCGAGCCCAGTTGTTTTGACAGACCGAAGTAGCATCGGTTGCCAAGGGCGATTCTACGTCCGATCTCCACTACGATGTCATTCGTGGAGTTTACATTTGCCCCGAGGTAGACAAACTCCTTTACTACCTCGAAATTGTAGCTGTCGATTGTAACGTTTTGGCCTAGGTGGTGTGCGGCGGATCGTTGTTTGCTCGACAGCATATATTTTGTTTTGTCCTCGTTGACCTTAAGACCAGCTCGTTTCGCCTGTTCCTCAATTGCCGTGAAAGCTCCACAATGGCACGTTGGGACCGCGCGACAATGTCGATGTCATCCGCGTATTCCAACAGCTGGACTGACTTGTAGAAGATAGTGCCTTCCGTGTCGACTTTTGCCCGCCGCACTATCTTCTCCAGTACCAGATTGAAGAAATCACACGACAGCGCACCTCCTTGCCGAAATCCGGTGCAGGTTTCGAACGGTTCAGAGGTTTTTGAACCGAACTGCACGGTGCATCGCGTATGTGTTAGCGTGGTGCGACACAACCGGATCAGTTTTCCTGGGATCCCGAATTCGGCCATCGCTTCGAATAGCTCCTTGCGATGAATGCTGTCGTATGCGGCTTTAAAATCGATGAAAAGATGGTGAGTATCGATTTGAAACTCGCTGGTCTTCTCCAGGATCTGCCTTAGTGTGAAGATTTGGTCTGTAGTCGATTTGCCGGGCCGGAAGCCGCACTGGTACGTGCCGATTAGTGCGGTGCAAAACGGCTTTAGACGTTCACACAGTACGCTGGATAGGATCTTGTAGGCGACATTGAGCAGGGATATACCTCTGTAGTTCTTGCAGGAGGTAGGATCGCCTTTTTTGTGGATGGGGCATATGGAGCTGATATTCCAGTCGTCGGGCATGCTTTCATCTTCCCAAATTCGGCAAATGATTTGGTGCATGCTCCCTACCATTACATTGCCCCCAGCTTTGAAAAGCTCCGATGGTAAGCCATCTGAGCCTGCGGCTTTGTTGTTCTTCAGCCTTTTAATGGCTGTACCGACTTCTTCAAAGCTAGGTGGGAGGACTTCTTCGTCGACTGGAGTTGGGATTTCCTGGTTCCCTATCACTCTCTCCTGGTCAGGCCCGCTAAGCAGCTGTTGGAAGTGCTGCTTAAACACATCCACTATTCCCTGGGGGTCCGTAACTAGGTTACCCTCGCAATTTCGAAGAGCCTGGGTGCCTTTCCTAAAGCCTGTGGCCAGGCTTTTGGCTTTTTTGTAAAAGGCCCGTATTTTTTGCTTGTCCCTAGACAGGAGGGCATGGGCCTGTGCATCCAGGGCAAAGTTGTTGATTGCTCTCAACTTGGCGAGATGCCAGCAACGATCCCTGTAAATGCACAGGTCAAGTTGACATACAGCCTCCCCGCGGCGCCCTCTGGATAACCTCTACTGCAGCCGCTTAGAGGTGAACCAATGTATGCAGCGACCCCTTGTCCGGGGGTTTAAACCAGGACCCGGTCCTCCAGGTTCGGGGGTTTCGCGTGGGGTTAACTTCCCCACCGTGTAAAACTCGCAATAGTTCAGAGACGGCAACAAGCCTCGGATACGGATGACCCTACTGCTGACGACCATGGACAACGAAATAAGGACAACGATTTTCGGTTCTGCACGTGGAATGTGAGGTCACTGAACAGACCACGTGCAGCCGATGAACTTGCGGAGGCCCTAGAAGCCTATAAGGCTGACATCACCGCCATCCAAGAGGTACGATGGGATGGGCCGGGCAAAAAGAGGATGAAAAACTGCGACATATATTACGGCGATTGCTACAAAGAGCGAAGGCAGCGCTTGTTTGGATGCGGTTTTGTTGTTCGAGACAGACTTAGGCAAGAAGTCTTAAGCTTTAGATACATAAGCGAACGCCTCACAACAATCCGCATCAAGGCAACATTCGGCAACATCAGCCTAATTTGCGCCCACGCCCCAACGGAGGACAAAGACGATGATAGCAAGGATGACTTCTATGATCTCCTAGAAAGAACATACGATCAATGCCCCAGCTACGACACCAAGATCGTTCTAGGAGATTTTAATGCAAAGTTGGGCAAGGAAGAAATCTTTGCTAGATTCGTCGGTAAACACAGCCTACACGACAACACGTCCGACAATGGACTCAGGCTGATGGACTTCGTGACGGGGCGAAACCTCACTGTAGCCAGCACGCGGTTCCCTCACCTCAACATTCACAAAGGGACCTGGCGGTCCCCTGATCAATCAACCGTCAACCAGATTGATCACATTGCGATCGACGTCAGACACTCCTCCTGTGTCCTCGATGTCCGAACGTTCCGAGGTGCCAACATCGACTCGGATCATTACCTTGTTGTAGCCAAGGTCAGAACTCGGATATCGATTGTACAACGGAGTAGAGCAAGACCAAAACAGTTTGACGTTGGAAAGCTACAATCGCAATCGACCGCTGGGAACTTCTCCGATCGAGTCTCCCTGAAGCTCTCAGAGAGTCCAACCCTGCCAGGCGAAACAATCGACGAACAGTGGAACCGTTGTCAAAACGCCATCAGAGAAGCTGCCTCTGATGTGCTGGGTTTTAAAATGTCACCTAGAAAAAACCCATGGTTTGACAACGAGTGTCGGCAGGCGCATTCAGCGAAGCTAGCAGCATATAAGGCGACGCTGGATAGAAGGACGAGAGCGGTTCGTGAGCTCTACGAACTTAAAAGAAGGGAAGAGCACCGGCTTCTCAAAAAGAAAAAGAAGGAGCATGAGAAGCGCGCGATCGAGGAAATGGAGAGGTGGTACGGCAGAAATAATGTCCGAAAGTTTTACCAGCGGGTGAAACAACTATCCAAAGGGTACAAACATCGGACAGAAGCCTGTCGGAACGAAGAGGGACAACTCGTAGTAGAGTCGCAGTCGATACTGAGAATCTGGAAGGATCACTTCTGCAGACTGTTAAACGGCGAAGAGGACACCAATACCGCTGTCAGGCAGAATGTTCCACTCCACGCAATGGACGACGACAGAAGAGAATTCCGTCCCCCCGATCTAGACGAAGTCAAGATAGCGATATCGAGACTGAAGTCGAACAAAGCTGCTGGAGCGGATGGATTGTCCGCGGAACTGTTTAAGGCAGCTGGAGATGATCTGGTTGGGCGCATGCACCAGCTCGTCTGTAGGATATGGTCGGAGGAAAGCATGCCCGACGAGTGGAATCTTAGTATCGTTTGCCCGATCCACAAGAAAGGAGACCCCTTTGACTGCGCCAACTATCGGGGGATAAGTCTCCTTAACATCGCATACAAAATCTTCTCTGCCGTTCTGTGTGAGCGCCTGAAACCATTCGTCAACAACCTGATAGGTCCTTATCAGTGCGGTTTCAGGCCTGGGAAGTCCACTATCGATCAAATTTTCACATTACGGCAGATCCTCGAAAAAACCCAAGAGATGCAGATCGACACCCACCACCTATTTGTCGACTTTAAGGCCGCATATGACAGTGTGCATAGAGACGAGCTATACAACGCCATGTCTAGTTTTGACATCCCTGCCAAACTCGTCAGATTGTGCAGGATGACGATGGAGAACTCTCGCTGCTCCATCAAGGTCGGTAACGAACTCACCGAGACCTTCAATGTCAAAAAAGGTTTTAGACAAGGCGACGCGCTGTCATGTGACTTCTTCAACATCGTGTTGGAGAAGATCGTGCGAAACTCACACGCCAACACTAGAGGCACGATCTTCCAGAAGTCCGTTCAACTGCTAGCATACGCGGACGATATTGACGTGATTGGCCGAACTCAGCGAGCCGTCAATGAAGCGTTTGCTTGTATTGAGACGGAGGCGGCAAAAATGGGTTTAGCGGTGAATGAGGGCAAAACAAAGTATATGCTGTCATCAAGAAAGGACACACAACATCGACGACTCGGTCAGAACGTCACCATAGGCAGCTACAACTTCGAGGTAGTGAAGGACTTCGTCTACCTCGGCTCCCAAGTAAATAGTGCGAACAACATCAGTACTGAGATTAAACGCAGAATAACTCTTGCCAACCGCTGTTTCTTTGGGCTCAAGAGGCAATTGAGTAGTCGAGCCCTCTCTCGAAAGACCAAGCTCACCTTATATAAGACCTTGATCATCCCTGTCCTGCTGTATGGCGCGGAAGCTTGGACTATCTCAAGAGCGGATGAAGACGCACTTGGTCTCTTCGAGAGAAAAGTTCTGCGTTCAATCTTCGGTCCTGTTTGCGTTGAAGGTTCTTGGAGAAGGAGATTCAACCACGAACTGTACGGGCTGTACAGCGACATGAGTCTAGTCAGGCGTCTACGGATTCAACGCCTAAGATGGCTAGGCCATGTAGAGCGCATGGACAACACTGCTCCAGCCCGAAGAGTCTTCGACTCCGAGCCAGTGGGACAACGCAATAGAGGACGACCACGAACCCGATGGCGCACTCAAGTGGAAAAAGACCTCAACCAACTTGGAGTGCGAAATTGGAGGCAGCTGGCTAAAGAACGTGCCAGCTGGAGAGGATTGTTGACCGAGGCCCAGGTTCACCCCGGACTGTAGCGCCACAAGAAGAAGAAGAAGAAGAAGACTCTTCGATATCCTTGAGCTGGGATGTTGCGAGAGACCTTTTCTTCAGGCGTAGAAGCTTTTTCTCCTCCCGTCTTCTAGCCCGGTACTCCTCTTGCGCTGCTCTTGTTTTCCGTTGCAGCGCTTTTTGGTATGCCTCGTCGGTTGCACGTTTTTTCTGCTCACACTCGCCATCATACCACGGGTTTCTTGTCGGGGGTGGTAGGTAGCCCAATGTAGTTTCCGCTACCTCTTTGATGGCCGAGCGGCAATGCAACCACATCTCGTAGGCACTTGACGTAGGCATACCGGAGAGTCTCTCACTTAATTGCTCTTCGTAGGCTCTGGCAATCTCCGGTGTGCTTAGGCGTCCAATGTCAAAAGTTTTCTTTGTCGGCTGGTGCAGCTTTCTGACATTGGACAGTCGAGCTCTGAATCTTGCTGCAACAAGAAAGTGGTCAGAGTCGACGTTTGCCCCCCTGAATGTTCGCACATCCAGGATGTTTGACGCGTGTCTTCCGTCAATAAGCACATGGTCGATTTGGTTGGGGGTTCGACCATCCGGGGATCGCCAGGTTGCTGTGTGGATTTTTTTGCGAGGGAACCTTGTGCTACTTATGACCATATTACGTGCTGTCGCAAAGTCTGTGAGTCGGAAGCCGTTGTCTGTTGTCGTGTCGTGGAGGCTGTGCTTTCCGATCACTCCGCCAAAGATGTTTTCCTTACCGATTTTAGCATTGAAGTCTCCGAGTACGATTTTGACATCGTACTCCGGACAGGCTCCGTAGGCACCGTCCAAGAGGTCGTAAAAATCCTCTTTGACAGAGTCTTCAGCCTCGTCGGTAGGGGCGTGTGCACATATGAGGCTGATGTTGTAGAATCTGCTTTGGATGCGGATCACAGCCAGGCGATCGCTTATCGGTTTGAAGTCGATGACCTTCGACCTTAGCCGCTTTCCCACGACGAATCCGCATCCAAATATGTGCAACCTTTTATGACAGCTGTAATATATGTCGCACTCCTTCTTTTCCATAATTCCGTGTCCTATCCAGCATATTTCGTGGAGCGCAGTAATATCCGCTTTATACTGCGTGAGGATATTTTCCAGTTTTTGTGCGGCCCCCGGAGTGTAGAGTGTTCTTACATTCGTTGGGGTTCCGTCCGTTCCTCCGAGATGCTTGCTCTTCCGTAACAGTTATTTTTTTTGTGGGTGGGTTGTTAGCCCTCCGCACAACATAAAAATAGCAGTATAATATAAAAATATTGAGAAAATAATCAGATTTTCCATAAAAAAAGTAGGTAAAAGAGCAGAAAAAGTTATATGAAAGGAAGAAACTAGTAAAAATCACAGGAAAAAGTTGGTTAAAGATCAAAAACTTGCATAGTAGTTAAGGAAATGCGGGTTTCAGCGCAGTATATAAATATAATATAAAAATATTGAGAAAATTATCAGATTTTCCATGAAAAAAGTAGGTAAAAGAGCAGAAAAAGTTATATGAAAAGAAGAAACTAGTAAAAATGACAGGAAAAAGTTGGTTAAAGATCAAAAACTTTCATGGTAGTTTAGGAAATGCGGGTTTCAGCGCAGTATACATATATATAATATAAAAATATTGAGAAAATAATCAGATTTTCCATGAAAAAAGTAGGTAAAAGAGCAGAAAAAGTTATATGAAAAGAAGAAACTAGTAAAAATCACAGGAAGAAGTTGGTTAAAGATCAAAAACTTTCATAGTAGTTTAGGAAATGCGGGTTTCAGCGCAGTATATATATAAAAATAGCAGTATAATATAAAAATATTGAGAAAATAATCAGATTTTCCATGAAAAAAGTAGGTAAAAGAGCAGAAAAAGTTATATGAAAAGAAGAAACTAGTAAAAATCACAGGAAAAAGTTGGTTAAAGATCAAAAACTTTCATAGTAGTTTAGGAAATGCAGGTTTTAGCGCAGTATATATATATGTAATATAAAAATATTGAGAAAATAATCAGATTTTCCATGAAAAAAGTAGGTAAAAGAGCAGAAAAAGTTATATGAAAAGAAGAAACTAGTAAAAATCACAGGAAAAAGTTGGTTAAAGATCAAAAACTTTCATAGTAGTTTAGGAAATGCGGGTTTCAGCGCAGTATATACATAAAAATAGCAGTATAATATAAAAATATTGAGAAAATAATCAGAATTTCCATGAAAAATGTAGGTAAAAGAGCAGAAAAAGTTATATGAAAAGAAGAAACTAGTAAAAATCACAGGAAAAAGTTGGTTAAAGATCAAAAACTTTCATAGTAGCTTAGGAAATGCGGGTTTCAGCGCAGTATATATATATGTAATATAAAAATATTGAGAAAATAATCAGATTTTCCATGAAAAAAGTAGGTAAAAGAGCAGAAAAAGTTATATGAAAAGAAGAAATAGTAAAAATCACAGGAAAAAGTTGGTTAAAGATAAAAAACTTTCATAGTAGTTTAGGAAATGCGGGTTTCAGCGCAGTATATATATAAAAATAGCAGTATAATATAAAAATATTGAGAAAATAATCAGATTTTCCATGAAAAAAGTAGGTAAAAGAGCAGAAAAAGTTATATGAAAAGAAGAAACTAGTAAAAATCACAGGAAAAAGTTGGTTAAAGAGCAAAAACTTTCATAGTAGTTTAGGAAATGCAGGTTTTAGCGCAGTATATATATATGTAATATAAAAATATTGAGAAAATAATCAGATTTTCCATGAAAAAAGTAGGTAAAAGAGCAGAAAAAGTTATATGAAAAGAAGAAACTAGTAAAAATCACAGGAAAAAGTTGGTTAAAGATCAAAAACTTGCATAGTAGTTTAGGAAATGCGGGTTTCAGCGCAGTATATACATAAAAATAGCAGTATAATATAAAAATATTGAGAAAATAATCAGAATTTCCATGAAAAATGTAGGTAAAAGAGCAGAAAAAGTTATATGAAAAGAAGAAACTAGTAAAAATCACAGGAAAAAGTTGGTTAAAGATCAAAAACTTTCATAGTAGTTTAGGAAATGCGGGTTTCAGCGCAGTATATATATATGTAATATAAAAATATTGAGAAAATAATCAGATTTTCCATGAAAAAAGGTAGGTAAAAGAGCAGAAAAAGTTATATGAAAAGAAGAAACTAATAAAAATCACAGGAAAAAGTTGGCTAAAGATCAAAAACTTTCATAGTAGTTTAGGAAATGCGGGTTTCAGCGCAGTATATATATATATATATCATATAAAAATATTGAGAAAATAATCAGATTTTCCATGAAAAAAGTAGGTAAAAGAGCAGAAAAAGTTATATGAAAAGAAGAAACTAATAAAAATCACAGGAAAAAGTTGGCTAAAGATCAAAAACTTTCATAGTAGTTTAGGAAATGCGGGTTTCAGCGCAGTATATATATATATATCATATAAAAATATTGAGAAAATAATCAGATTTTCCATGAAAAAAAGTAGGTAAAAGAGCAGAAAAAGTTATATGAAAAGAAGAAACTAGTAAAAATCACAGGAAAAAGTTGGTTAAAGATCAAAAACTTTCATAGTAGTTTAGGAAATGCGGGTTTCAGCGCAGTATATATATAAAAATAGCAGTATAATATAAAAATATTGAGAAAATAATCAGATTTTCCATGAAAAATGTAGGTAAAAGAGCAGAAAAAGTTATATGAAAAGAAGAAACTAGTAAAAATCACAGGAAAAAGTTGGTTAAAGATCAAAAACTTTCATAGTAGTTCAGGAATGCGGGTTTCAGCGCAGTATATATATAAAAATAGCAGTATAATATAAGAATATTGAGAAAATAATCAGATTTTCCTTGAAAAATGTAGGTAAAAGAGCAGAAAAAGTTATATGAAAAGAAGAAACTAGTAAAAATCACAGGAAATAGTTGGTTAAAGATCAAAAACTTTCATAGTAGTTTAGGAAATGCGGGTTTCAGCGCAGTATATATATAAAAATAGCATTATAATATAAGAATATTGAGAAAATAATCAGATTTTCCATGAAAAATGTAGGTAAAAGAGCAGAAAAAGTTATATGAAAAGAAGAAACTAGTAAAAATCACAGGAAAAAGTTGGTTAAAGATCAAAAACTTTCATAGTAGTTCAGGAAATGCGGGTTTCAGCGCAGTATATATATATATATAATATAAAAATATTGAGAAAATAATCAGACTTTGAATGAAAAAAGTAGGTAAAAGAGTAGAAAAAGTTATATGAAAAGAAGAAACTAGTAAAAATCACAGGAAAAAGTTGGTTAAAGATCAAAAACTTTCATAGTAGTTCAGGAAATGCGGGTTTCAGCGCAGTATATACATAAAAATAGCTTGTAATATAAAAATATTGAGAAAATAATCAGATTTTCCATGAAAAAAGTAGGTAAAAGAGTAGAAAAAGTTATATGAAAAGAAGAAACTAGTAAAAATCACAGGAAAAAGTTGGCTAAAGATCAAAAACTTTCATAGTAGTTCAGGAAATGCGGGTTTCAGCGCAGTATATACATAAAAATAGCAGTGTAATATAAAAATATTGAGAAAATAATCAGATTTTCCATGAAAAAAGTAGGTAAAAGAGCAGAAAAAGTTATATGAAAAGAAGAAACTAGTAAAAATCACAGGAAAAAGTTGGTTAAAGATCAACAACTTTCATAGTAGTTTAGGAAATGCGGGTTTCAAAGCAGTATATAAATATAATATAAAAATATTGAGAAAATTATCAGATTTTCCATGAAAAATGTAGGTAAAAGAGCAGAAAAAGTTATATGAAAAGAAGAAACTAGTAAAAATCACAGGAAAAAGTTGGTTAAAGATCAAAAACTTTCATAGTAGTTTAGGAAATGCGGGTTTCAGCGCAGTATACATTTTCCATAAAAAAAGTAGGTAAAAGAGCAGAAAAACTTATATGAAAAGAAGAAACTAGTAAAAATCACAGGAAAAAGTTGGTTAAAGATCAAAAACTTTCATAGTAGTTTAGGAAATGCGGGTTTCAGCGCAGTATATACATAAAAAATAGCAGTATAATATAAAAATATTGAGAAAATAATCAGATTTTCCATGAAAAAAGTAGGTAAATGAGCAGAAACAAGTTATATGAAAAGAAGAAACTAGTAAAAATGACAGGAAAAAGTTGGTTTAAAGATCAAAAACTTTCATAGTAGTTTAGGAAATGCGGGTTTCAGCGCAGAATATACATAAAATAGCAGTATAATATAAAAATATTGAGAAAATAATCAGATTTTCCATGAAAAAAGTAGGTAAAAGAGCAGAAAAAGTTATATGAAGAAGAAGAAGAAACCTAGTAAAAATGACAGGAAAAAGTTGGTTAAAGATCAAAAACTTTCATAGTAGCTTAGGAAATGCGGGTTTCAGCGCAGTATATACATAAAAATAGCAGTATACTATAAAAAATATTGAGAAAATAATCAGATTTTCCATGAAAAAAAGTAGGTAAAAGAGCAGAAAAAGTTATATGAAAAAGAAGAAACTAGTAAAAATGACAGGAAAAGTTGGTTAAAGATCAAAAACTTTCATAGTAGTTTAGGAAATGCGGGTTTCAGCGCAGTATACATTTTCCATAAAAAAAGTAGGTAAAAGAGCAGAAAAACTTATATGAAAAGAAGAAACTAGTAAATAATCACAGGAAAAAGTTGGTTAAAGATCAAAAACTTTCATAGTACTTTAGGAATGCGGGTTTCAGCGCAGTATATACATAAAATATAGCAGTATAATATAAAAATATTGAGAAAATAATCAGATTTTCCATGAAAAAAGTAGGTAAATGAGCAGAAAAAGTTATATGAAAAGAAGAAACTAGTAAAAATGACAGGAAAAAGTTGGTTTAAAGATCAAAAACTTTCATAGTAGTTTAGGAAATGCGGGGTTTCAGCGCAGTATATACATAAAAATAGCAGTATAATATAAAAATATTGAGAAAATAATCAGATTTTCCATGAAAAAAGTAGGTAAAAGAGCAGAAAAAGTTATATGAAAAGAAGAAACTAGTTAAAAATGACAGGAAAAAGTTGGTTAAAGATCAAAAACTTTCATAGTAGCTTAGGAAATGCGGGTTTCAGCGCAGTATATACATAAAAATAGCAGTATAATATAAAAATATTGAGAAAACAATCACATTTTCCATGAAAAATGTAGGTAAAAGGGCAGAAAAAGTTATATGAAAAGAAGAAACTAGTAAAAATCACAGGAAAAAGTTGGTTAAAGATCAAAAACTTTCATAGTAGTTTAGGAAATGCGGGTTTCAGCGCAGTATATATATATATGTAATATAAAAATATTGAGAAAATAATCAGATTTTCCATGAAAAAAGTAGGTAAAAGAGCAGAAAAAGTTATATGAAAAGAAGAAACTAGTAAAAATGACAGGAAAAAGTTGGTTAAAGATCAAAAACTTTCATAATAGTTTAGGAAATGCGGGTTTCAGCGCAGTATATACATAAAAATAGCAGTATAATATAAAAATATTGAGAAAATAATCAGATTTTCCATGAAAAAAGTAGGTAAAAGAGCAGAAAAAGTTATATGAAAAGAAGAAACTAGTAAAAATCACAGGAAAAAATTGGTTAAAGATCAAAAACTTTCATAGTAGTTTAGGATATGCAGGTTTTAGCGCAGTATATATATATGTAATATAAAAATATTGAGAAAATAATCAGATTTTCCATGAAAAAAGTAGGTAAAAGAGCAGAAAAAGTTATATGAAAAGAAGAAACTAGTAAAAATCACAGGAAAAAGTTGGTTAAAGATCAAAAACTTTCATAGTAGTTTAGGAAATGCGGGTTTCAGCGCAGTATATACATAAAAATAGCAGTATAATATAAAAATATTGAGAAAATAATCAGAATTTCCATGAAAAATGTAGGTAAAAGAGCAGAAAAAGTTATATGAAAAGAAGAAACTAGTAAAAATCACAGGAAAAAGTTGGTTAAAGATCAAAAACTTTCATAGTAGTTTAGGAAATGCGGGTTTCAGCGCAGTATATATATATATGTAATATAAAAATATTGAGAAAATAATCAGATTTTCCATGAAAAAAGTAGGTAAAAGAGCAGAAAAAGTTATATGAAAAGAAGAAACTAATAAAAATCACAGGAAAAAGTTGGCTAAAGATCAAAAACTTTCATAGTAGTTTAGGAAATGCGGGTTTCAGCGCAGTATATATATATATATCATATAAAAATATTGAGAAAATAATCAGATTTTCCATGAAAAATGTAGGTAAAAGAGCAGAAAAAGTTATATGAAAAGAAGAAACTAGTAAAAATCACAGGAAATAGTTGGTTAAAGATCAAAAACTTTCATAGTAGTTTAGGAAATGCGTGTTTCAGCGCAGTATATACATAAAAATAGCAGTATAATATAAAAATATGGAGAAAATAATCAGATTTTCCATGAAAAAAGTAGGTAAAAGAGCAGAAAAAGTTATATCAAAAGAAGAAACTAGTAAAAATCACAGGAAAAAGTTGGTTAAAGATCAAAAACTTTCATAGTAGTTTAGGAAATGCGGGTTTCAGCGCAGTATATATATAAAAATAGCAGTATAATATAAAAATATTGAGAAATTAATCAGATTTTCCATGAAAAATGTAGGTAAAAGAGCAGAAAAAGTTATATGAAAAGAAGAAACTAGTAAAAATTACAGGAAAAAGTTGGTTAAAGATCAAAAACTTTCATAGTAGTTTAGGAAATGCGGGTTTCAGCGCAGTATATATATAAAAATAGCAGTATAATATAAGAATATTGAGAAAATAATCAGATTTTCCATGAAAAATGTAGGTAAAAGAGCAGAAAAAGTTATATGAAAAGAAGAAACTAGTAAAAATCACAGGAAAAAGTTGGTTAAAGATCAAAAACTTTCATAGTAGTTCAATATAAAAATATTGAGAAAATAATCAGATTTTCCATGAAAAAAGTAGGTAAAAGAGCAGAAAAAGTTATATGAAAAGAAGAAACTAGTAAAAATCACATTAAAAAGTTGGTTAAAGATCAACAACTTTCATAGTAGTTTAGGAAATGCGGGTTTCAGCGCAGTATATAAATATAATATAAAAATATTGAGAAAATTATCAGATTTTCCATGAAAAATGTAGGTAAAACAGCAGAAAAAGTTATATGAAAAGAAGAAACTAGTACAAATGACAGGAAAAAGTTGGTTAAAGATCAAAAACGTTCATAGTAGTTTAGGAAATGCGGGTTTCAGCGCAGTATATACATAAAAATAGCAGCATAATATAAAAATATTGAGAAAATAATCACATTTTCCATGAAAAAAGTAGGTAAAAGAGCAGAAAAACTTATATGAAAAGAAGAAACTAGTAAAAATCACAGGAAAAAGTTGGTTAAAGATCAAAAACTTTCATAGTAGTTTAGGAAATGCGGGTTTCAGCGCAGTATATATATATGTAATATAAAAATATTGAGAAAATAATCAGACTTTGAATGAAAAAAATAGGTAAAAGAGCAGAAAAAGTTATATGAAAAGAAGAAACTAGTAAAAATGACAGGAAAAAGTTGGTTAAAGATCAAAAACTTTCATAGTAGTTTAGGAAATGCGGGTTTCAGCGCAGTATATACATAAAAATAGCAGTATAATATAAAAATATTGAGAAAATAATCAGATTTTCCATGAAAAAAGTAGGTAAAAGAGCAGAAAAAGTTATTTGAAAAGAAGAAACTAGTAAAAATCACAGAAAATAGTTGGTAAAAGATCAAAAACTTTCATAGTAGTTCAGGAAATGCGGGTTTCAGCGCACTATATGTATAAAAATAGCAGTATAACATAAAAATATTGAGAAAATAATCAGATTTTCCATGAAAAATGTATTTAAAAGAGCAGAAAAAGTTATATGAAAAGAAGAAACTAGTAAAAATCACAGGAAAAAGTTGGTTAAAGATCAAAAACTTTCATAGTAGTTTAGGAAATGCGGGTTTCAGCACAGTATATAAATATTATATTAAAATATTGAGAAAATTATCAGATTTTCCATGAAAAAAGTAGGTAAAAGAGCAGAAAAAGTTATATGAAAAGAAGAAACTAGAAAAAATTACAGGAAAATGTTGGTTAAAGATCAAAAACTTTCATAGTAGTTAAGGAAATGCGGGTTTCAGCGCAGTATATAAATATAATATAAAAATATTGACAAAATTATCAGATTTTCCATGAAAAAAGTAGGTAAAAGAGCAGAAAAAGTTATATGAAAAGAAGAAACTAGTAAAAATGACAGGAAAAAGTTGGTTAAAGATCAAAAACTTTCATAGTAGTTTAGCAAATGCGGGTTTCAGCGCAGTATATACATAAAAATAGCAGTATAATATAAAAATATTGAGAAAATAATCAGACTTTGAATGAAAAAAGTAGGTAAAAGAGCAGAAAAAGTTATATGAAAAGAAGAAACTAGTAAAAATCACAGGAAAAAGTTGGTTAAAGATCAAAAACTTTCATAGTAGCTTAGGAAATGCGGGTTTCAGTGCAGTATATATATATATAATATAAAAATATTGAGAAAATAATCAGATTTTCCATGAAAAAGTAGGTAAAAGAGCAGAAAAAGTTATATGAAAAGAAGAAACTAGTAAAAATCACAGGAAAAAGTTGGTTAAAGATCAAAAACTTTCATAGTAGTTTAGGAAATGCGGGTTTCAGCGCAGTATATACATAAAAATAGCAGTATAATATAAAAATATTGAGAAAATAATCAGAATTTCCATGAAAAATGTAGGTAAAAGAGCAGAAAAAGTTATATGAAAAGAAGAAACTAGTAAAAATCACAGGAAAAAGTTGGTTAAAGATCAAAAACTTTCATAGTAGTTTAGGAAATGCGGGTTTCAGCGCAGTATATATATATATGTAATATAAAAATATTGAGAAAATAATCAGATTTTCCATGAAAAAAGTAGGTAAAAGAGCAGAAAAAGTTATATGAAAAGAAGAAACTAATAAAAATCACAGGAAAAAGTTGGCTAAAGATCAAAAACTTTCATAGTAGTTTAGGAAATGCGGGTTTCAGCGCAGTATATATATATATATCATATAAAAATATTGAGAAAATAATCAGATTTTCCATGAAAAATGTAGGTAAAAGAGCAGAAAAAGTTATATGAAAAGAAGAAACTAGTAAAAATCACAGGAAATAGTTGGTTAAAGATCAAAAACTTTCATAGTAGTTTAGGAAATGCGTGTTTCAGCGCAGTATATACATAAAAATAGCAGTATAATATAAAAATATGGAGAAAATAATCAGATTTTCCATGAAAAAAGTAGGTAAAAGAGCAGAAAAAGTTATATCAAAAGAAGAAACTAGTAAAAATCACAGGAAAAAGTTGGTTAAAGATCAAAAACTTTCATAGTAGTTTAGGAAATGCGGGTTTCAGCGCAGTATATATATAAAGATAGCAGTATAATATAAAAATATTGAGAAATTAATCAGATTTTCCATGAAAAATGTAGGTAAAAGAGCAGAAAAAGTTATATGAAAAGAAGAAACTAGTAAAAATTACAGGAAAAAGTTGGTTAAAGATCAAAAACTTTCATAGTAGTTTAGGAAATGCGGGTTTCAGCGCAGTATATATATAAAAATAGCAGTATAATATAAGAATATTGAGAAAATAATCAGATTTTCCATGAAAAATGTACGTAAAAGGGCAGAAAAAGTTATATGAAAAGAAGAAACCAGTAAAAATCACAGGAAAAAGTTGGTTAAAGATCAAAAACTTTCATAGTAGTTCAATATAAAAATATTGAGAAAATAATCAGATTTTCCATGAAAAAAGTAGGTAAAAGAGCAGAAAAAGTTATATGAAAAGAAGAAACTAGTAAAAATCACAGGAAAAAGTTGGTTAAAGATCAACAACTTTCATAGTAGTTTAGGAAATGCGGGTTTCAGCGCAGTATATAAATATAATATAAAAATATTGAGAAAATTATCAGATTTTCCATGAAAAATGTAGGTAAAACAGCAGAAAAAGTTATATGAAAAGAAGAAACTAGTACAAATGACAGGAAAAAGTTGGTTAAAGATCAAAAACTTTCATAGTAGTTTAGGAAATGCGGGTTTCAGCGCAGTATATACATAAAAATAGCAGCATAATATAAAAATATTGAGAAAATAATCACATTTTCCATGAAAAAAGTAGGTAAAAGAGCAGAAAAACTTATATGAAAAGAAGAAACTAGTAAAAATCACAGGAAAAAGTTGGTTAAAGATCAAAAACTTTCATAGTAGTTTAGGAAATGCGGGTTTCAGCGCAGTATATATATATGTAATATAAAAATATTGAGAAAATAATCAGACTTTGAATGAAAAAAATAGGTAAAAGAGCAGAAAAAGTTATATGAAAAGAAGAAACTAGTAAAAATGACAGGAAAAAGTTGGTTAAAGATCAAAAACTTTCATAGTAGTTTAGGAAATGCGGGTTTCAGCGCAGTATATACATAAAAATAGCAGTATAATATAAAAATATTGAGAAAATAATCAGATTTTCCATGAAAAAAGTAGGTAAAACAGCAGAAAAAGTTATTTGAAAAGAAGAAACTAGTAAAAATCACAGAAAATAGTTGGTAAAAGATCAAAAACTTTCATAGTAGTTCAGGAAATGCGGGTTTCAGCGCACTATATGTATAAAAATAGCAGTATAACATAAAAATATTGAGAAAATAATCAGATTTTCCATGAAAAATGTATTTAAAAGAGCAGAAAAAGTTATATGAAAAGAAGAAACTAGTAAAAATCACAGGAAAAAGTTGGTTAAAGATCAAAAACTTTCATAGTAGTTTAGGAAATGCGGGTTTCAGCACAGTATATAAATATTATATTAAAATATTGAGAAAATTATCAGATTTTCCATGAAAAAAGTAGGTAAAAGAGCAGAAAAAGTTATATGAAAAGAAGAAACTAGAAAAAATGACAGGAAAAAGTTGGTTAAAGATCAAAAACTTTCATAGTAGTTAAGGAAATGCGGGTTTCAGCGCAGTATATAAATATAATATAAAAATATTGACAAAATTATCAGATTTTCCATGAAAAAAGTAGGTAAAAGAGCAGAAAAAGTTATATGAAAAGAAGAAACTAGTAAAAATGACAGGAAAAAGTTGGTTAAAGATCAAAAACTTTCATAGTAGTTTAGCAAATGCGGGTTTCAGCGCAGTATATACATAAAAATAGCAGTATAATATAAAAATATTGAGAAAATAATCAGACTATGAATGAAAAAAGTAGGTAAAAGAGCAGAAAAAGTTATATGAAAAGAAGAAACTAGTAAAAATCACAGGAAAAAGTTGGTTAACGATCAAAAACTTTCATAGTAGCTTAGGAAATGCGGGTTTCAGTGCAGTATATATATATATAATATAAAAATATTGAGAAAATAATCAGATTTTCCATGAAAAAAGTAGGTAAAAGAGCAGAAAAAGTTATATGAAAAGAAGAAACTAGTAAAAATCACAGGAAAAAGTTGGTTAAAGATCAAAAACTTTCATAGTAGTTTAGGAAATGCGGGTTTCAGCGCAGTATATACATAAAAATAGCAGTATAATATAAAAATATTGAGAAAATAATCAGATTTTCCATGAAAAATGTAGGTAAAAGAGCAGAAAAAGTTATATGAAAAGAAGAAACTAGTAAAAATCACAGGAAAAAGTTGGTTAAAGATCAAAAACTTTCATAGTAGTTTAGGAAATGCGAGTTTCAGCGCAGTATATATATATGAAATATAAAAATATTGAGAAAAAAATCAGATTTTCCATGAAAAAAGTAGGTAAAAGAGCAGAAAAAGTTATATGAAAAGAAGAAACTAGTAAAAATCACAGGAAAAAGTTGGCTAAAGATCAAAAACTTTCATAGTAGTTTAGGAAATGCGGGTTTCAGCGCAGTATATATATATATATAATATAAAAATATTGAGAAAATAATCAGATTTTCCATGAAAAATGTAGGTAAAAGAGCAGCAAAAGTTATATGAAAAGAAGAAACTAGTAAAAATCACAGGAAAAAGTTGGTTAAAGATCAAAAACTTTCATAGTAGTTTAGGAAATGCGGGTTTCAGCGCAGTATATACATAAAAATAGCAGTATAATATAAAAATATTGAGAAAATAATCAGATTTTCCATGAAAAAAGTAGGTAAAAGAGCAGAAAAAGTTATATGAAAAGAAGAAACTAGTAAAAATCACAGGAAAAAGTTGGTTAAAGATCAAAAACTTTCATAGTCGTTTAGGAAATGCGGGTTTCAGCGCAGTATATATATATGTAATATAAATATATTGAGAAAATAATCAGATTTTCCTTGAAAAAAGAAGGTAAAAGAGCAGAACAAGTTATATGAAAAGAAGAAACTAGTAAAAATCACAGGAAAAAGTTGGTTAAAGATCAAAAACTTTCATAGTAGTTTAGGAAATGCGGGTTTCAGCGCAGTATATACATAAAAATAGCAGTATAATATAAAAATATTGAGAAAATAATCAGATTTTCCATGAAAAAAGTAGGTAAAAGAGCAGAAAAAGTTATATGAAAAGAAGAAACTAGTAAAAGTCACAGGAAAAAGTTGGTTAAAGATCAAAAACTTTCATAGTAGTTTAGGAAATGCGAGTTTCAGCGCAGTATATATATATGTAATATAAAAATATTGAGAAAAAAATCAGATTTTCCATGAAAAAAGTAGGTAAAAGAGCAGAAAAAGTTATATGAAAAGAAGAAACTAGTAAAAATCACAGGAAAAAGTTGGCTAAAGATCAAAAACTTTCATAGTAGTTTAGGCAATGCGGGTTTCAGCGCAGTATATATATATATATAATATAAAAATATTGAGAAAATAATCAGATTTTCCATGAAAAATGTAGGTAAAAGAGCAGCAAAAGTTATATGAAAAGAAGAAACTAGTAAAAATCACAGGAAAAAGTTGGTTAAAGATCAAAAACTTTCATAGTAGTTTAGGAAATGCGGGTTTCAGCGCAGTATATACATAAAAATAGCAGTATAATATAAAAATATTGAGAAAATAATCAGATTTTCCATGAAAAAAGTAGGTAAAAGAGCAGAAAAAGTTATATGAAAAGAAGAAACTAGTGAAAATCACAGGAAAAAGTTGGTTAAAGGTCAAAAACTTTCATAGTTGTTTAGGAAATGCGGGTTTCAGCGCAGTATATATATATGTAATATAAATATATTGAGAAAATAATCAGATTTTCCATGAAAAAAGAAGGTAAAAGAGCAGAACAAGTTATATGAAAAGAAGAAACTAGGAAAAATCACAGGAAAAAGTTGGTTAAAGATCAAAAACTTTCATAGTAGTTTAGGAAATGCGGGTTTCAGCGCAGTATATACATAAAAATAGCAGTATAATATAAAAATATTGAGAAAATAATCAGATTTTCCATGAAAAATGTAGGTAAAAGAGCAGAAAAAGTTATATGAAAAGAAGAAACTAGTAAAAATCACAGGAAAAAGTTGGTTAAAGATCAAAAACTTTCATAGTAGTTTAGGAAATGCGGGTTTCAGCGCACTATATATATAAAAATAGCAGTATAACATTAAAATATTGACAAAATAATCAGACTTTGAATGAAAAATGTAGGTAAAAGAGCAGAAAAAGTTATATGAAAAGAAGAAACTAGTAAAAATGACAGGAAAAAGTTGGTTAAAGATCAAAAACTTTCATAGTAGTTCAGGAAATGCGGGTTTCAGCGCACTATATATATAAAAATAGCAGTATAACATTAAAATATTGAGAAAATAATCAGATTTTCCATGAAAAAAGTAGGTAAAAAGCAGAAAAAGTTATATGAAAAGAAGAAACTAGTAAAAATGACAGGAAAAAGTTGGTTAAAGATCAAAAACTTTCATAGTAGTTCAGGAAATGCGGGTTTCAGCGCAGTTTATATATATATAATATAAAAATATTGAGAAAATAATCAGACTTTGAATGAAAAAAGTAGGTAAAAGAGAAGAAAAAGTTATATGAAAAGAAGAAACTAGTAAAAATCACAGGAAAAAGTTAATTAAAGATCAAGAACTTTCATAGTAGTTTAGGAAATGCGGGTTTCAGCGCAGTATACAAATATAATATAAAAATATTGAGAAAATAATCAGATTTTCCATGAAAAAAGTAGGTAAAAGAGCAGAAAAAGTTACATGAAAAGAAGAAACTAGTAAAAATCACAGGAAAAAGTTGGTTAAAGATCAAAAACTTTCATAGTAGTTTAGGAAATGCGGGTTTCAGCGCAGTATATATATATGTCATATAAAAATATTGAGAAAATAATCAGATTTTCCATGAAAAAAGTAGGTAAAAGAGCAGAAAAAGTTATATGAAAAGAAGAAACTAGTAAAAATCACAGGAAAAAGTTGGTTGAAGATCAAAAACTTTCATAGTAGTTTAGGAAATGCGGGTTTCAGCGCAGTATATACATAAAAATAGCAATATAATATAAAAATATTGAGAAAATAATCAGATTTTCCATGAAAAATGTAGGTAAAAGAGCAGAAAAAGTTATATGAAAAGAAGAAACTAGTAAAAATCACAGGAAAAAGTTGGTTAAAGATCAAAAACTTTCATAGTAGTTTAGGAAATGCGGGTTTCAGCGCAGTATATACATATGTAATATAAAAATATTGAGAAAATAATCAGATTTTCCATGAAAAAAGTAGGTAAAAGAGCAGAAAAAGTTATATGAAAAGAAGAAACTAGTAAAAATCACAGGAAAAAGTTGGCTAAAGATCGAAAACTTTCATAGTAGTTTAGGAAACGCGGGTTTCAGCGCGGTATATATATATATATAATATAAAAATATTGAGAAAATAATCAGATTTTCCATGAAAATTGTAGGTAAAAGAGCAGCAAAAGTTATATGAAAAGAAGAAACTAGTAAAAATCACAGGAAATAGTTGGTTAAAGATCAAAAACTTTCATAGTAGTTTAGGAAATGCGGGTTTCAGCGCAGTATATACATAAAAATAGCAGTATAATATAAAAATATTGAGAAAATAATCAGATTTTCCATGAAAAAAGTAGGTAAAAGAGCAGAAAAAGTTATATGAAAAGAAGAAACTAGTAAAAATCACAGGAAAAAGTTGGTTAAAGATCAAAAACTTTCATAGTAGTTTAGGAAATGCGGGTTTCAGCGCAGTATATATATATGTAATATAAAAATATTGAGAAAATAATCAGATTTTCCATGAAAAAAGAAGGTAAAAGAGCAGAAAAAGTTATATGAAAAGAAGAAACTAGGAAAAATCACAGGAAAAAGTTGGTTAAAGATCAAAAACTTTCATAGTAGTTTAGGAAATGCGGGTTTCAGCGCAGTATATACATAAAAATAGCAGTATAATATAAAAATATTGAGAAAATAATCAGATTTTCCATGAATGTAGGTAAAAGAGCAGAAAAAGTTATATGAAAAGAAGAAACTAGTAAAAATCACAGGAAAAAGTTGGTTAAAGATCAAAAACTTTCATAGTAGTTTAGGAAATGCGTGTTTCAGCGCAGTATGTATATATGTAATATAAAAATATTGAGAAAATAATCAGACTTTGAATGAAAAAAGTAGGTAAAAGAGCAGAAAAAGTTAAATGAAAAGAAGAAACTAGTAAAAATGACAGGAAAAAGTTGGTTAAAGATCAAAAACTTTCATAGTAGTTCAGGAAATGCGGGTTTCAGCGCACTATATATATAAAAATAGCATTATAACATTAAAATATTGAGAAAATAATCAGACTTTGAATAAAAAAAGTAGGTAAAAGAGCAGAAAAAGTTATATGAAAAGAAGAAACTAGTAAAAATCACAGGAAAAAGTTGGTTAAAGATCAAAAACTTTCATAGTAGTTTAGGAAATGCGGGTTTCAGCGCAGTATATATATATGTAATATAAAAAAATTGAGAAAATAATCAGATTTTCCATGAAAAAAGTAGATAAAAGAGCAGAAAAACTTATATGAAAAGAAGAAACTAGTAAAAATCACAGGAAAATGTTGGTTAAAGATCAAAAACTTTCATAGTAGTTTAGGAAATGCGGGTTTCAGCGCAGTATATACATAAAAATAGCTGTATAATATAAAAATATTGAGAAAATAATCAGTTTTTCCATGAAAAATGAAGGTAAAAGAGCAGAAAAAGTTATATGAAAAGAAGAAACTAGTAAAAATCAGAGGAAAAAGTTGGTTAAAGATCAAAAACTTTCATAGTAGTTTAGGAAATGCGGGTTTCAGCGCAGTATGTATATATATAATATAAAAATATTGAGAAAATAATCAGACTTTGAATGAAAAAAGTAGGTAAAAGAGCAGAAAAAGTTATATGAAAAGAAGAAACTAGTAAAAATGACAGGAAAAAGTTGGTTAAAGATCAAAAACTTTCATAGTAGTTCAGGAAATGCGGGTTTCAGCGCACTATATATATAAAAATAGCATTATAACATTAAAATATTGAGAAAATAATCAGACTTTGAATAAAAAAAGTAGGTAAAAGAGCAGAAAAAGTTATATGAAAAGAAGAAACTAGTAAAAATCACAGGAAAAAGTTGGTTAAAGATCAAAAACTTTCATAGTAGTTTAGGAAATGCGGGTTTCAGCGCAGTATATATATATGTAATATAAAAAAATTGAGAAAATAATCAGATTTTCCATGAAAAAAGTAGATAAAAGAGCAGAAAAACTTATATGAAAAGAAGAAACTAGTAAAAATCACAGGAAAAAGTTGGTTAAAGATCAAAAACTTTCATAGCAGTTTAGGAAATGCGGGTTTCAGCGCAGTATATATATATGTAATATAAAAATATTGAGAAAATAATCAGATTTTCCATGAAAAAAGTAGGTAAAAGAGCAGAAAAAGTTATATGAAAAAAAGAAACTAGTAAAAATCAGAGGAAAAAGTTGGCTAAAGATCAAAAACTTTCATAGTAGTTTAGGAAATGCGGGTTTCAGCGCAGTATATATATATATATATAATATAAAAATATTGAGAAAATAATCAGATTTTCCATGAAAAATGTAGGTAAATGAGCAGCAAAAGTTATATGAAAAGAAGAAACTAGTAAAAATCACAGGAAATAGTTGGTTAAAGATCAAAAACTTTCATAGTAGTTTAGGAAATGCGGGTTTCAGCGCAGTATATACATAAAAATAGCAGTATAATATAAAAATATTGAGAAAATAATCAGATTTTCCATGAAAAATGTAGGTAAAAGAGCAGAAAAAGTAATATGAAAAGAAGAAACTAGTAAAAATGACAGGAAAAAGTTGGTTAAAGATCAAAAACTTTCATAGTAGTTTAGGAAATGCGGGTTTCAGCGCAGTATATACATAAAAATAGCAGTATTATATAAAAATATTGAGAAAATAATCAGACTTTGAGTGAAAAAAGTAGGTAAAAGAGCAGAAAAGTAATATGAAAAGAAGAAAATAGTAAAAATCACAGGAAAAAGTTGGTTAAAGATCAAGAAGTAGTTTAGGCAATGCGGGTTTCAGCGCAGTATATATATATATATAATATAAAAATATTGAGAAAATAATCAGATTTTCCATGAAAAATGTAGGTAAAAGAGCAGCAAAAGTTATATGAAAAGAAGAAACTAGTAAAAATCACAGGAAAAAGTTGGTTAAAGATCAAAAACTTTCATAGTAGTTTAGGAAATGCGGGTTTCAGCGCAGTATATACATAAAAATAGCAGTATAATATAAAAATATTGAGAAAATAATCAGATTTTCCATGAAAAAAGTAGGTAAAAGAGCAGAAAAAGTTATATGAAAAGAAGAAACTAGTGAAAATCACAGGAAAAAGTTGGTTAAAGATCAAAAACTTTCATAGTTGTTTAGGAAATGCGGGTTTCAGCGCAGTATATATATATGTAATATAAATATATTGAGAAAATAATCAGATTTTCCATGAAAAAAGAAGGTAAAAGAGCAGAACAAGTTATATGAAAAGAAGAAACTAGGAAAAATCACAGGAAAAAGTTGGTTAAAGATCAAAAACTTTCATAGTAGTTTAGGAAATGCGGGTTTCAGCGCAGTATATACATAAAAATAGCAGTATAATATAAAAATATTGAGAAAATAATCAGATTTTCCATGAAAAATGTAGGTAAAAGAGCAGAAAAAGTTATATGAAAAGAAGAAACTAGTAAAAATCACAGGAAAAAGTTGGTTAAAGATCAAAAACTTTCATAGTAGTTTAGGAAATGCGGGTTTCAGCGCACTATATATATAAAAATAGCAGTATAACATTAAAATATTGACAAAATAATCAGACTTTGAATGAAAAATGTAGGTAAAAGAGCAGAAAAAGTTATATGAAAAGAAGAAACTAGTAAAAATGACAGGAAAAAGTTGGTTAAAGATCAAAAACTTTCATAGTAGTTCAGGAAATGCGGGTTTCAGCGCACTATATATATAAAAATAGCAGTATAACATTAAAATATTGAGAAAATAATCAGATTTTCCATGAAAAAAGTAGGTAAAAAGCAGAAAAAGTTATATGAAAAGAAGAAACTAGTAAAAATGACAGGAAAAAGTTGGTTAAAGATCAAAAACTTTCATAGTAGTTCAGGAAATGCGGGTTTCAGCGCAGTATATATATATATAATATAAAAATATTGAGAAAATAATCAGACTTTGAATGAAAAAAGTAGGTAAAAGAGAAGAAAAAGTTATATGAAAAGAAGAAACTAGTAAAAATCACAGGAAAAAGTTAATTAAAGATCAAGAACTTTCATAGTAGTTTAGGAAATGCGGGTTTCAGCGCAGTATACAAATATAATATAAAAATATTGAGAAAATAATCAGATTTTCCATGAAAAAAGTAGGTAAAAGAGCAGAAAAAGTTACATGAAAAGAAGAAACTAGTAAAAATCACAGGAAAAAGTTGGTTAAAGATCAAAAACTTTCATAGTAGTTTAGGAAATGCGGGTTTCAGCGCAGTATATATATATGTCATATAAAAATATTGAGAAAATAATCAGATTTTCCATGAAAAAAGTAGGTAAAAGAGCAGAAAAAGTTATATGAAAAGAAGAAACTAGTAAAAATCACAGGAAAAAGTTGGTTGAAGATCAAAAACTTTCATAGTAGTTTAGGAAATGCGGGTTTCAGCGCAGTATATACATAAAAATAGCAATATAATATAAAAATATTGAGAAAATAATCAGATTTTCCATGAAAAATGTAGGTAAAAGAGCAGAAAAAGTTATATGAAAAGAAGAAACTAGTAAAAATCACAGGAAAAAGTTGGTTAAAGATCAAAAACTTTCATAGTAGTTTAGGAAATGCGGGTTTCAGCGCAGTATATACATATGTAATATAAAAATATTGAGAAAATAATCAGATTTTCCATGAAAAAAGTAGGTAAAAGAGCAGAAAAAGTTATATGAAAAGAAGAAACTAGTAAAAATCACAGGAAAAAGTTGGCTAAAGATCAAAAACTTTCATAGTAGTTTAGGAAACGCGGGTTTCAGCGCGGTATATATATATATATAATATAAAAATATTGAGAAAATAATCAGATTTTCCATGAAAATTGTAGGTAAAAGAGCAGCAAAAGTTATATGAAAAGAAGAAACTAGTAAAAATCACAGGAAATAGTTGGTTAAAGATCAAAAACTTTCATAGTAGTTTAGGAAATGCGGGTTTCAGCGCAGTATATACATAAAAATAGCAGTATAATATAAAAATATTGAGAAAATAATCAGATTTTCCATGAAAAAAGTAGGTAAAAGAGCAGAAAAAGTTATATGAAAAGAAGAAACTAGTAAAAATCACAGGAAAAAGTTGGTTAAAGATCAAAAACTTTCATAGTAGTTTAGGAAATGCGGGTTTCAGCGCAGTATATATATATGTAATATAAAAATATTGAGAAAATAATCAGATTTTCCATGAAAAAAGAAGGTAAAAGAGCAGAAAAAGTTATATGAAAAGAAGAAACTAGGAAAAATCACAGGAAAAAGTTGGTTAAAGATCAAAAACTTTCATAGTAGTTTAGGAAATGCGGGTTTCAGCGCAGTATATACATAAAAATAGCAGTATAATATAAAAATATTGAGAAAATAATCAGATTTTCCATGAATGTAGGTAAAAGAGCAGAAAAAGTTATATGAAAAGAAGAAACTAGTAAAAATCACAGGAAAAAGTTGGTTAAAGATCAAAAACTTTCATAGTAGTTTAGGAAATGCGTGTTTCAGCGCAGTATGTATATATGTAATATAAAAATATTGAGAAAATAATCAGACTTTGAATGAAAAAAGTAGGTAAAAGAGCAGAAAAAGTTAAATGAAAAGAAGAAACTAGTAAAAATGACAGGAAAAAGTTGGTTAAAGATCAAAAACTTTCATAGTAGTTTAGGAAATGCGGGTTTCAGCGCAGTATATACATAAAAATAGCAATATAATATAAAAATATTGAGAAAATAATCAGATTTTCCATGAAAAATGTAGGTAAAAGAGCAGAAAAAGTTATATGAAAAGAAGAAACTAGTAAAAATCACAGGAAAAAGTTGGTTAAAGATCAAAAACTTTCATAGTAGTTTAGGAAATGCGGGTTTCAGCGCAGTATATACATATGTAATATAAAAATATTGAGAAAACAATCAGATTTTCCATGAAAAAAGTAGGTAAAAGAGCAGAAAAAGTTATATGAAAAGAAGAAACTAGTAAAAATCACAGGAAAAAGTTGGCTAAAGATCAAAAACTTTCATAGTAGTTTAGGAAACGCGGGTTTCAGCGCGGTATATATATATATATAATATAAAAATATTGAGAAAATAATCAGATTTTCCATGAAAATTGTAGGTAAAAGAGCAGCAAAAGTTATACGAAAAGAAGAAACTAGTAAAAATCACAGGAAATAGTTGGTTAAAGATCAAAAACTTTCATAGTAGTTTAGGAAATGCGGGTTTCAGCGCAGTATATACATAAAAATAGCAGTATAATATAAAAATATTGAGAAAATAATCAGATTTTCCATGAAAAAAGTAGGTAAAAGAGCAGAAAAAGTTATATGAAAAGAAGAAACTAGTAAAAATCACAGGAAAAAGTTGGTTAAAGATCAAAAACTTTCATAGTAGTTTAGGAAATGCGGGTTTCAGCGCAGTATATATATATGTAATATAAAAATATTGAGAAAATAATCAGATTTTCCATGAAAAAAGAAGGTAAAAGAGCAGAAAAAGTTATATGAAAAGAAGAAACTAGGAAAAATCACAGGAAAAAGTTGGTTAAAGATCAAAAACTTTCATAGTAGTTTAGGAAATGCGGGTTTCAGCGCAGTATATACATAAAAATAGCAGTATAATATAAAAATATTGAGAAAATAATCAGATTTTCCATGAATGTAGGTAAAAGAGCAGAAAAAGTTATATGAAAAGAAGAAACTAGTAAAAATCACAGGAAAAAGTTGGTTAAAGATCAAAAACTTTCATAGTAGTTTAGGAAATGCGTGTTTCAGCGCAGTATGTATATATGTAATATAAAAATATTGAGAAAATAATCAGACTTTGAATGAAAAAAGTAGGTAAAAGAGCAGAAGAAGTTAAATGAAAAGAAGAAACTAGTAAAAATGACAGGAAAAAGTTGGTTAAAGATCAAAAACTTTCATAGTAGTTCAGGAAATGCGGGTTTCAGCGCACTATATATATAAAAATAGCATTATAACATTAAAATATTGAGAAAATAATCAGACTTTGAATAAAAAAAGTAGGTAAAAGAGCAGAAAAAGTTATATGAAAAGAAGAAACTAGTAAAAATCACAGGAAAAAGTTGGTTAAAGATCAAAAACTTTCATAGTAGTTTAGGAAATGCGGGTTTCAGCGCAGTATATATATATGTAATATAAAAAAATTGAGAAAATAATCAGATTTTCCATGAAAAAAGTAGATAAAAGAGCAGAAAAACTTATATGAAAAGAAGAAACTAGTAAAAATCACAGGAAAATGTTGGTTAAAGATCAAAAACTTTCATAGTAGTTTAGGAAATGCGGGTTTCAGCGCAGTATATACATAAAAATAGCTGTATAATATAAAAATATTGAGAAAATAATCAGTTTTTCCATGAAAAATGTAGGTAAAAGAGCAGAAAAAGTTATATGAAAAGAAGAAACTAGTAAAAATCAGAGGAAAAAGTTGGTTAAAGATCAAAAACTTTCATAGTAGTTTAGGAAATGCGGGTTTCAGCGCAGTATGTATATATGTAATATAAAAATATTGAGAAAATAATCAGACTTTGAATGAAAAAAGTAGGTAAAAGAGCAGAAAAAGTTATATGAAAAGAAGAAACTAGTAAAAATGACAGGAAAAAGTCGGTTAAAGATCAAAAACTTTCATAGTAGTTCAGGAAATGCGGGTTTCAGCGCACTATATATATAAAAATAGCATTATAACATTAAAATATTGAGAAAATAATCAGACTTTGAATAAAAAAAGTAGGTAAAAGAGCAGAAAAAGTTATATGAAAAGAAGAAACTAGTAAAAATCACAGGAAAAAGTTGGTTAAAGATCAAAAACTTTCATAGTAGTTTAGGAAATGCGGGTTTCAGCGCAGTATATATATATGTAATATAAAAAAATTGAGAAAATAATCAGATTTTCCATGAAAAAAGTAGATAAAAGAGCAGAAAAACTTATATGAAAAGAAGAAACTAGTAAAAATCACAGGAAAAAGTTGGTTAAAGATCAAAAACTTTCATAGTAGTTTAGGAAATGCGGGTTTCAGCGCAGTATATATATATGTAATATAAAAATATTGAGAAAATAATCAGATTTTCCATGAAAAAAGTAGGTAAAAGAGCAGAAAAAGTTATATGAAAAGAAGAAACTAGTAAAAATCAGAGGAAAAAGTTGGCTAAAGATCAAAAACTTTCATAGTAGTTTAGGAAATGCGGGTTTCAGCGCAGTATATATATATATATATAATATAAAAATATTGAGAAAATAATCAGATTTTCCATGAAAAATGTAGGTAAATGAGCAGCAAAAGTTATATGAAAAGAAGAAACTAGTAAAAATCACAGGAAATAGTTGGTTAAAGATCAAAAACTTTCATAGTAGTTTAGGAAATGCGGGTTTCAGCGCAGTATATACATAAAAATAGCAGTATAATATAAAAATATTGAGAAAATAATCAGATTTTCCATGAAAAATGTAGGTAAAAGAGCAGAAAAAGTAATATGAAAAGAAGAAACTAGTAAAAATGACAGGAAAAAGTTGGTTAAAGATCAAAAACTTTCATAGTAGTTTAGGAAATGCGGGTTTCAGCGCAGTATATACATAAAAATAGCAGTATTATATAAAAATATTGAGAAAATAATCAGACTTTGAGTGAAAAAAGTAGGTAAAAGAGCAGAAAAGTAATATGAAAAGAAGAAAATAGTAAAAATCACAGGAAAAAGTTGGTTAAAGATCAAGAACTTTCATAGTAGTTTAGGAAATGCGGCTTTCAGCGCAGTATATATATATATAATATCAAAATATTGAGAAAATAATCAGATTTTCCATGAAAAAAGTAGGTAAAAGAGCAGAAAAAGTTATATGAAATGAAGAAACTAGTAAAAATCACAGGAAAAAGTTGGTTAAAGATCAAAAACTTTCATAGTAGTTTAGGAAATGCGGGTTTCAGCGCAGTATATACATAAAAATAGCAGTATAATATAAAAATATTGAGAAAATAATCAGATTTTCCATGAAAAAAGTAGGTAAAAGAGCAGAAAAAGTTATATGAAAAGAAGAAACTAGTAAAAATCACAGGAAAAAGTTGGTTAAAGATCAAAAACTTTCATAGTAGTTTAGGAAATGCGGGTTTCAGCGCAGTATATATATATATAATATCAAAATATTGAGAAAATAATCAGATTTTCCATGAAAAAAGTAGGTAAAAGAGCAGAAAAAGTTATATGAAATGAAGAAACTAGTAAAAATCACAGGAAAAAGTTGGTTAAAGATCAAAAACTTTCATAGTAGTTTAGGAAATGCGGGTTTCAGCGCAGTATGTATATATGTAATATAAAAATATTGAGAAAATAATCAGACTTTGAATGAAAAAAGTAGGTAAAAGAGCAGAAAAAGTTATATGAAAAGAAGAAACTAGTAAAAATGACAGGAAAAAGTTGGTTAAAGATCAAAAACTTTCATAGTAGTTCAGGAAATGCGGGTTTCAGCGCACTATATATATAAAAATAGCAGTATAACATTAAAATATTGAGAAAATAATCAGATTTTCCATTAAAAATGTAGGTAAAAGAGCAGAAAAAGTTATATGAAAAGAAGAAACTAGTAAAAATGACAGGAAAAAGTTGGTTAAAGATCAAAAACTTTCATAGTAGTTCAGGAAATGCGGGTTTCAGCGCAGTATATATATATATAATATAAAAATATTGAGAAAATAATCAGACCTTGAATGAAAAAAGTAGGTAAAAGAGCAGAAAAAGTTATATGAAAAGAAGAAACTAGTAAAAATCACAGGAAAAAGTTGGTTAAAGATCAAAAACTTTCATAGTAGTTTAGGAAATGCGGGTTTCAGCGCAGTATATATATATGTAATATAAAAATATTGAGAAAATAATCAGATTTTCCAAGAAAAATGTAGGTAAAAGAACAGAAAAAGTAATATGAAAAGAAGAAACTAGTAAAAATGACAGGAAAAAGTTGGTTAAAGATCAAAAACTTTCATAGTAGTTTAGGAAATGCGGGTTTCAGCGCAGTATATACATAAAAATAGCAGTATTATATAAAAATATTGAGAAAATAATCAGACTTTGAATGAAAAAAGTAGGTAAAAGAGCAGAAAAAGTTATATGAAAAGAAGAAACTAGTAAAAATCACAGGAAAAAGTTGGTTAAAGATCAAAAGCTTTCATAGTAGTTTAGGAAATGCGGGTTTCAGCGCAGTATATATATATATATAATATAAAATATTGAGAAAATAATCAGATTTTCCATGAAAAAAGTAGGTAAAAGAGCAGAAAAAGTTATATGAAAAGAAGAAACTAGTAAAAATCACAGGAAAAAGTTGGTTAAAGATCAAAAACTTTCATAGTAGTTTAGGAAATGCGGGTTTCAGCGCAGTATATACATAAAAATAGCAGTATAATATAAAAATATTGAGAAAATAATCAGATTTTCCATGAAAAATTTAGGTAAAAGAGCAGAAAAAGTTATATGAAAAGAAGAAACTAGTAAGAATCACAGGAAAAAGTTGGTTAAAGATCAAAAACTTTCATAATAGTTTAGGAAATGCGGGTTTCAGCGCAGTAATTATATATGTAATATAAAAATATTGAGAAAGTAATCAGATTTTCCATGAAAAAAGTAGGTAAAAGAGCAGAAAAAGTTATAAGAAAAGAAGAAACTAGTAAAAATCACAGGAAAAAGTTGGTTAAAGATCAAAAACTTTCATAGTAGTTTAGGAGATGCGGGTTTCAGCGCAGTATATATATATAAATATATATATATAATATAAAAATATTGAGAAAATAATCAGACTTTCCATGAAAAATGTAGGTAAAAGAGCAGAAAAAGTTATATGAAAAGAAGAAACTAGTAAAAATCACAGGAAATAGTTGGTTAAAGATCAAAAACTTTCATAGTAGTTTAGGAAATGCGGGTTTCAGCGCAGTATATACATAAAAATAGCAGTATAATATAAAAATATTGAGAAAATAATCAGATTTTCCATGAAAAAAGTAGGTAAAAGAGCAGAAAAAGTTATATGAAAAGAAGAAACTAGTAAAAATCACAGGAAAAAGTTGGTTAAAGATCAAAAACTTTCATTGTAGTTTAGGAAATGCGGGTTTCAGCGCAGTATATATATATGTAATATAAAAATATTGAGAAAATAATCAGATTTTCCATGAAAAAAGAAGGTAAAAGAGCAGAAAAAGTTATATGAAAAGAAGAAACTAGTAAAAATCACAGGAAAAAGTTGGTTAAAGATCAAAAACTTTCATAGTAGTTTAGGAAATGCGGGTTTCAGCGCAGTATATACATAAAAATAGCAGTATAATATAAAAATATTGAGAAAATAATCAGATTGTCCATGAAAAATGTAGGTAAAAGAGCAGAAAAAGTTATATGAAAAGAAGAAACTAGTAAAAATCACAGGAAAAAGTTGGTTAAAGATCAAAAACTTTCATAGTAGTTTAGGAAATGCGGGTTTCAGCGCAGTATATATATATGTAATATAAAAATATTGAGAAAATAATCAGATTTTGAATGAAAAAAGTAGGTAAAAGAGCAGAAAAAGTTATATGAAAAGAAGAAACTAGTAAAAATGACAGGAAAAAGTTGGTTAAAGATCAAAAACTTTCATAGTAGTTTAGGAAATGCGGGTTTCAGCGCAGTATATACATAAAAATAGCAGTATAATATAAAAATATTGAGAAAATAATCAGATTTTCCATGAAAAAAGTAGGTCAAAGAGCAGAAAAAGTTATATGAAAAGAAGAAACTAGTAAAAATCACAGGAAAAAGTTGGTTAAAGATCAAAAACTTTCATAGTAGTTTAGGAAATGCGGGTTTCAGGCGCAGTATATAATAAAAATAGAAGTATAATATAAAAATATTGAGAAAATAATCCAGATTTTCCATGAAAAAAGTAGGTAAAAGAGCAGAAAAAGTTATATGAAAAGAAGAAACTAGTAAAAATCACAGGAAAAAGTTGGTTAAAGATCAAAAACTTTCATAGTAGTTCAGGGAAATGCGGGTTTCAGCGCAGTATATAAATAAAAATAGCAGTATAATATAAAAATATTGAGAAAATAATCAGATTTTCCATGAAAAAAGTAGGTAAAAGAGCAGAAAAAAGTTATATGAAAAGAAGAAACTAGTAAAAATGACAGGAAAAAGTGGTTTAAGATCAAAAACTTTCATAGTAGTTAAGGAAATGCGGGTTTCAGCGCAGTATATAAATATTATATTAAAATATTGAGAAAATAGTCAGACTTTGATGAAAAAAGTAGGTAAAAGAGCAGAAAAAGTTATATGAAAAGAAGAAACTAGTAAAAATGACAGGAAAAAGTTGGTTAAAGATCAAAAACTTTCATAGTAGTTCAGGAAATGCGGGTTTCAGCGCAGTATATATATAAAAATAGCAGCATAATATAAAAATATTGAGAAAATAATCAGATTTTCCATGAAGCAAGTAGGTAAAAGAGTTATATGAAAAGAAGAAACTAGTAAAATGACAGGAAAAAGTTGGTTAAAGTTAAAAAACTTTCATAGTAGTTTAGGAAATGCGGGTTTCAGCGCAGTATATACATAAAAATAGCAGTATAATATAAAAATATTGAGAAAATAATCAGATTTTCCATGAAAAAAGTAGGTAAAAGAGCAGAAAAAGTTATATGAAAAGAAGAAACTAGTAAAAATCACAGGAAAAAGTGGTTAAAGATCAAAAACTTTCATAGTAGTTAGGAAATGCGGGTTTCAGCGCAGTATATATATATGTAATATAAAAATATTGAGAAAATAATCAGATTTTCCATGAAAAAAAGTAGGTAAAAGAGCAGAAAAAAGTTATATGAAAGAAGAAACTAGTAAAAAATCACAGGAAAAAGTTGGTTAAAA
>CAKAIZ010000370.1:0-17967 GCA_916610145.1 Eristalis arbustorum | reverse complement strand
CTCCAGCAGCTTTGTTCGACTTCAGTCTCTCTCTTCATCGCTACCTTGACTTCGTCTAGATCGGAGGGACGGAATTCTCTTCTATCGTCGTCCATTGCGATGAGTGGAACATTCTGCCTGACAGCGGTATTGGCGTCCTCTTCGCCGTTTAACAGTCTGCACAAGTGATCCTTCCAGATGCTCAGTATCGACTGCGACTCTACTACGAGTTGTCCTTCTTCGTTCCGATAGGCTTCTGTCCGATGTTTGTATAATCAGCTTAGGGGGAGTAAATGTACTGCTCAGTCAAATTCCAAAAAGAAATACCTATAATACAAGAAAAAATCCGGACACGATCTTCACCCTTCAGGGACATCAATCTGCAAGCTGTTTTTCTAGTTCAGTTTACTCGAAAATAAAGGCAGTTAGAGTAGTATTTGAGTTCGGTTTTATTGCCCTCATCATCCGCGATGCATGGAGGAATGTGGCCTGGGGATGGAATAAAGATCAAATACACTTCCAGTGCTTCCAACGCGGTGTAGACTGGCTTGGATGCCGAAACTGCCGCCACTTTTCCACAAATCAATCAAAATGCTCGGTAGCCAAGCAACAGGTTTCATAGAGATTGCCTGAAAAAAAGCACATCTTTTTGAAGCACGCGAGGTTAACTCCCCTTGACAGACAGAATACTCCTAAAATCAGATACAAGCGCTAACATCCTCTCGGATCAAACAAATTATCCATTCCTCCTCCTCCGTCGAACCAAACGAATCGTGAACTATTTCGAGACACCCAAGAACACGTCTTCTTTCACATCAAAGGCATTTTCCATGTCACTCTTCGAATTCAAGTCCCACGCAGACATTCCTTGTGGTCTCTGGCCCTGTGACATTCCCTGGCCCACCCCCTGCACTCAGCCATAACACATGTCACGTAGTCATCTCCTTTAGTACACAAATTAATCAAAATAAAATATTTTTATCGCGCCATAAAGTTAAGCATACCCGATGAATTAATCACGCTTCTGCGAGACAATCGAGTCGGAATGAAGCGAATATTTATCAAGTGTCTAGCGAAAGTTTAACATCTATTTCCGGCCGTCCTGGGCGCTTCCCTTTACGGCATTTTTATTGCATTCTGTGCGCACTATGATCCCAGCACATCCATCTCCGCATCCACATCCACATTCACATTCATTCCCCGCCGCGGCTGGTGTTGTGTCGGCAGTCCGGACGTGAGATACACACCACCACGCACGCTTGCTCAACGAAAAGTGTATTTTTATCCGGCCCACAGAACCGTGTATCTCACCTATGTGCGAGCTTTAGTTGCGCCACGACCGACGGGCGGGTGGGAATTTATCGATTCACTATTTAAAGGGCAAGCGTATGACATTGGGGAAAGTAGGGCGCTCTTTACGGCGCGCTTCAAGCGCTTTATAGCTCATTCCCGCTGTGCCGCGACGAGTGCGCTCGGTTCGTGCGGTGTGCGTGGGTGCTAGTGCGTGGGAGCCAGCGCTCGGGAATGCTTTCGATTTGAATGTTACAGGTGCCGATGGCGAATTGTGTCACCTACGCAGTCGTCTTGCGGTAGGTCAGCGCGCCGCACGTCGGCACTCCTCGAATTCTCAACCGCGAAATAAAGGGATTTATGCGGGTCCTGCAGACAGCTAGGCGCCCCCGCTTTATGGCTTATCGCCGCAGTAACGAAATAAAAACCGAATTGAAAGTCGGCTCAGGAAATTCTTTCGTTAATTTGGAAACTTCTTCCCGATCCTTTGTGCGGGCAATAAATTCGCCCCCGCCGCCGTGGATTCACGCTCCAGGGGCCGAGAGCAGCTCAAATCCATTACAAGTTGCCAATTTGTTTTTCGTGAAAATTGTGCAAAAATCTGACGAGAATTGATGGGAACCGGCGGCGGCGGCGGCGGAGGCAGGGCGGAGGCCTGTAGTGCCGAAATGGAATCTTTAAATTGTTCGCCGTAGTTATGCATAAAAGTTTGGCCTTTAGTCGAGTTGCCAGCGCAAAAGTTAAAAGTCCGCAGAACTGATTTAACTTTGCTGCCATTGTTCGTTTGGATAATCACCCCAACTTTGAGATCCCTTTTCGGAGGCAGTTTTTCGTTCTTTTCACCCCCGTGCTGTGCGGCGCTGAATTTTTTTCCCAGTTTTCTATGCAATTTGTACACTCGCCTGAGTTGAGTGAGAGTTGCTAGAGCGCGGCACTATGAGCAAACTGGTTTGACGATACGTTGAACGGCTGTTTGATTTATCGGGCCTCTCTGGTTAAGGTGTCACATAAAGGGTGTTTAGGATTTTTACTTGTTGACAGTCATTCAGTTAGTGGACCGGGCTCTATACATCACAGAGGGGTGGCATTCGATGCAGAGTCAGTTGACTAAATCTATCGAAGTGGCGGAGCTATCTTGTTTGACTTGGGCTTCAAACAATAACACTCTGCAATGGATGCTCAAGTGGGATGAGCTCCATTCTCGTGTGTGCCTGTTGCCTCGGACAAGGGCGTAGATTACTTGCAAAAAAAGGTCAAATTTATAGAAAACTCACCGTCCTACAGCTAGGAGGTTCTGAGTAGTGGCAACATAGTTGATTCTCAACTCAATCGTATGCTGTGCCCAAAGAAGGGCTTTTTCTGCGCTGACAAGCAGTGACTCACGACGAGGTTAAGAAGCCGTCTAACCCATTTTAGCCATCGGACGGTTCAATGTAAGCAAACGGAATACACCGCAGCTAGGTAGTCGAAGGGATGGAGACAACGAAACGCGGATACGGCGAGTTCAATGACTCCCTCCGGCCTGGAACCATTCGCGTGGCCTTCAAGATTGGCAGATGTTCTGACTACGTCTTTTGTCCAGTCTTCCCCATCTTAATTAAGGTGGCGCTTCAGTCCGAGGTGGACCTGGGCCTCAACCAACAAACGTCTCCAGCCAGCTCGATTTTTGGCTAGCTTTCTACAGTTTCGCACGCATAGTTGGTTGAGGTCCCTTTCCACTTGCTTGCGCCACCTGAGTCGCGGTCTTCCTCTACTGCGCCGTCCCTCGGGGGTGGATTCGAAGACTTTTCGGGCCGCAGCATTGATTTCCATCCGCTCTACATGACCTAGCCATCTCAATCGTTCGATCTTCACTCTTCTGGCTAAGTCGATGTCGCTGAACAGCCCGTATAGTTCGTCGTTATATCTCCTCCTCCACACACCACCTATGCAGACGGGACCGAAAAAGTCTTCTCCATCTGGGATCAGTTAATCCGCGTATTCTTGTTCTTTCCCTTTAACCTGTCGCCTTGGCTGGATAATCTTTTCCAACGATTGCACACTCTTAACCTGAATGCCGTCTTAGCGCTCTCGTGATGTAGGTTAGGTTAGGTTAGGTAGTAGTGGCTGACTGCTGCAGAGCAGTCACACTTAGGCCAGAGTAGGCCCATTGTGATACCACGCGGATTGACTTCTCCTAACGCTGGAACCAGTTGGTGCTGCTTATGAACCGATTTAGATTTAGCTCTTCACGGTCGCTGAAGTAGTAGGCTCCTAGGTGCAGGAACCTACGACTGGCAAGAGCACTGCAGGAGCAGAGAAGGTGATGAGTGTTCTCTTCCTCCTCTTCATCCATGCAGCTTCTGCAAAAATCATTAAATGGAGCACCCATCCTGCGAGCATGAGTGCCAATTACACAGTGCCCGGTTATGACTCCAATTAGGGTCCTTAATGAGTGCTCGCTGAGTCTGAGTAGACTGATGAGCCAGGTGGTGCCTTCTAGCCATTTGTAGTTGCTGATTTCAATTGTATGAATCTTTAAAAGATGATAGGCTGTAGCGATCGGCATGGAAGGTGGTACCCCTTCTATCGATAGGGATGAGGTTGTACCACACCTAGCGAGTTCGTCGGCTTTGCAGTTTCCTGGTATGTCACAGTGTCGCGGCACCCACATGAGGTGAATGTTAAAACGCTCGGCCATCTCGTTAAGAGACAGCCTGCAATTAAGGGATGTTTTAGAGTAGAACATGACATTGTCCGGGGATATCCCTTTTTGATATCACATTGTTTTTAAGCCAAGACAGCGCCTCTTTAATCGCTATGGTTTCTGCCTGAAAAACGCTACAGTGATCAGGGAGCTTCACGGAGATAGCAATGTTGAGGTCTTGTGAATAGACACCCGCACCCACCCCTTCTTTTGTCTTTGAACCATCCGTGAAGATGCGCAGAGGATCTTTCAGAGTTTGCATGTCAGTCATCCAGTCCGACCTGGAGGGAATACTGATTGAGAATTTCTTTTCAAAGATGGCCTGGGGTAGTAGGCGGTCGGTGTCGCTAGGTAGGAAGTTAAATTCCTTGAGAATAGTTGAGTGGCCAGTGTTGAGTTCGGACCACAGTCGGAGGTTTTTGATTATCGAGGCTGTGCTGGTGGCTATTTGTTTCCCGAATATTTCCAGAGGTGGGAGATGGAGGAGAATATTCAGTGCGTCTGACGGAGTACTTCTCAGTGCCCCGTTGATACACAGGCAGGCCAGTCTTTGTACTCGGTTGAGTGCATTGCAGTTTATAGCCTTGTTTAGTGCTGTCCACCAAACTGAGACACCATACAAAAGTGTCGGTCTGACAATAGAGGTGTAGATCCAGTGAGCGATGCGTGGTTGTAGGCCCCATTTGCATCCAATGGCCTCTCATGATGTAGATGCCCGCAGATTTTTGGATGCTGCTTATCTTTTCCAGAATTTCTCTGATTCTTCTCTGCCACCATACGAGAATTGCTTATGTTAGACTTGGTCTGACCACTGCTGTATACATTCAGTGTGTCACTGTCGGCTTCAGTTGCCATTTGGGGCCGTGAGCCCCCTTGCATGTGTACATCGCCGCTACGGTCTTAGTTTGGTGTCGATTTATACACGACTAGTGGTGGCCCATAGCGTTGTGGATATGTGCGTCGACGTCGTAGATTGGATCCCCGATCTGTGCGACAAAAATAATCCAAGCTTAACGTAATCAAACAAATCTGTTAAATTTGTATATTCGGTCCTTTTGAAAGAAAACATACTGGACCCGGAGAGAACCCGAATGAAAGCTTCGATAGAACTTCACTTAATGATCATCTGTTGGTTGGTCCAAAGTTACAAGAATTTACTATAGCGGACATCATTCTGTTCTGGAGGAGATTTCAGTACACATTTACAGCCGAAATAGGGAAGAAAAGCCGACCGGAAAGTGGCAGTCAGACAACCGGAAACAAATTATCAAATGATTGTTTGGAGGAAAAAGCGGCATAATTAAGAGTTTTTTGGTTGAAAACAGTCTAAAGGTGAGTGAGCTCAAGCGATCCCAGAAGAATTGTGCGTTGATGATGACTCGATCGAAGAAGCGGTTGCGAAACTAAGCTCAATTCGAACCATCCTGTCCTTGGTCAGCTTCAATTTCTTACTGCCCAACAATAATTACACTGCAAGTTACAGCTTAAGCTATCCCTTTTGCCTTCTAGTTCAAAGAGACAGTTAGCTTGGTAGATGGTACAAAAAGCACGATCAATGCGAGTTTAAAAATATTAGGCAGTATTTTATGAACACATGAAAGATTAGTGGTGTCTAGTGGCAAAAGTAAAAGTTGGGGGGCAGGGTCTATGCTCACAGGGCAGAGTAAGTTGCTGATCGCTCTCAACTTGGCCAGATGCCAGCAACGATCCTTGTCGATGCATAGATCAAGTTGACATGCAGCCTCCAAGCGGTGCCCCCGTTGTGAGGTGAACCGATGCATGCAACGTTCCCCCAGAGGTTGTGCGGAGCGCCAAGAACCCACCTACAGAAAAAAAATCTGTTACGGAGGAGCAAGTAGCCTCGGAAGAACGGACGGAATCCCAACGACAACACGGCGCAAAAAAGGGCTACGATTTGCGAGTGTGCTCCTAGAATGTGAAATACTCCAGGGGCCGCTCAAGAACTTGAAAATATCCTCACGCAGTATAAAGCGCTCCAGGAAATACGCTGGATAGGGCAAGAGACTTGGAAAAAGAAAGAGTGCGACAAATATTAGAGCTGTCACAAGAGGTTGCACATATTTGGATGCAGTTACGTGGTGAGAAAACAGTTAAGGTCGACGGTCATCGACTTCAAACCGATAAGCGTTCGGCTGGCTGTGATCCGCATCCAAGGCAGATTCTACAACACACGCCCCCACCGACGAAGCTGAACACTCTGTCAAAGAGGATTATTACGACCTCTTGGACGGTGCGATGGCCGCATTCGAGAACCCGGCAAAATTAAACCGACACATACGCGATACACCGTTCAGTTCGTTTCAAAACCCTCTGAACCGTTCGAAACCTGAACCGGATTTCGGCAAGGAGATGCGTGGCCGTGTGATTTCTTCAATTTGGTACTGGAGAAGATAGTGCGGCGGGCGGCTGTAATCACTATCTTCTACAAGTCCGTCCAGCTGTTGGGATATGGGGGATACGCTGATAACATGGGCTTTATCGCGCGGTCCCAACAAGCCGTAGTGGAAGCTTTCACAGCAATTCAGGAACAGGCGAAACGAACAGGTCTAAAGGTCAACGAGGACAAAACTTGATATATGCTGTCGAGCAAACGACGATCCGCCGCACACCACCCAAGCTAAGACTTTACAATCGACAGTCACAATTTCGGCGTAGTAAAGGAGTTCGTCTACCTGGGGGCAACCGTAAACTCCACAAATGACATCAAAGTGGAGATCCGACGTAGAATCGCCCTTGGCATCCCATCAACTGGACTCGACACTTCTGACTCGAAGGACCAAAGTCATGCTCCACAGGGCTCTTATTTTGCAAGCCCTCAACGCCTCATTGCCGGCTCGATGTGCTTTGCCAGTCGATGATACCAGGTATGCTTACAGTTGTAGAGGCTTGTGGCAGATCTTGCCTTTAAGGCTGGGCAGTGCATTTGATATCATTTTCCCAAAGAAGAGGTTGAAGGCACAGGGCTTATCTATTTTGAGGCAAACTTTAGATCCACTAATGACATCACGTGGAACGACGTGGAACCATCCTTGGGAACCAAAGTCACTGCTATCTGTCAAAACAATTGGGCTCGAAACTCCTGACTCGAAGGACCATAGTCATGCTCTACAAAAGACTTATCCTGCTAGTCCTACTTTATGGAGGCGAAGGCTGGACGGGGAAGGCGAATGGGGGAGAAGACACAAGCGCGGAGTCCGGAAGGCAAAAATCCATCGACTACACTGGCTCGGCCACATCAAGCGAATGGTTAACAACGCTCCAGCTAAGAGGGTCTTCGAATCCGAGCCTCCTGGTTCGAGAAGGAGAGGAAGACCGAACCTCCGGTACAAAGACCAAGTCATCGCGGACGTAAGACAGCTTGACCTTGATGACTGGAAGCAGCGCGCCCAGGACCGTCAGCGATGGAAGGCAGCAATTGCTTAGGCTCAGGCCCTTCATGGTTCGTCTGCCTGATAAGTAAGTAAGTGGTAAAAGTGCGTACATATTTGGTAACATCTCGCTAATTCGATTCATGGCACTGCTTCGATTTGCTTCCAGTTAGTTTTCTTCAATGCTATCTAAGTACAAGCTAAGAAGTGAGTTGTCTCCATGTGTCGATGTCGCGTTAACTTGACTAATTAAAGTGGATGGGATGACATTGGTTAAGAGTTATTTCCGAGCACTGGTACGGGCTCTGTTTAGGACGGGCAAGTAGTTGCATCGGTGCACAAGGGAACTTGTGAGGAGAATATTTCTATACTGGTCTGGGACTAAGCACTCTCCCTCTATTCCTTCGGGCCGTGTTGTGTCTTGATCCCGGACAATTAATGATATTAATGACCCCTTGAGCGAGCACAAATTATAAAAAACCGATCGCTTGGACGTTCGCAGTCGAGGGCAATCAAAGGCAAGACCATGTACTTTTAATTCCACGTCGGGTGGTATAAAACCCCGCCAATCTTTAGACGAATAAGTCAAGTATTTACTTCAATATTCACCTTCATTGAAAGCCGAAACGTCCAGAGACTCAGGAACTCTGGCCACGGAAAATGACACAATAGGTATGTCCCCAAGGTCTTGAGCCACGAAACTGCTTGCGTACAACTCAAAGCACAGACTCTGCTCAGGGAAGAAGAGCAAGTAGATGAACTAACAAAACCGACCACTTTAAGCTTGTGGCACCACCTATCGTCGTGCCCTGACGACGCACAAAAAGTGTTAGCAGTGAAATCGACGGATACTGAACAGTAGGGCGATAGTTGTTTCCTTTCTCCTTTTTCAAGGAAGACAAGAACTTCCAACTCGACCCGAGACTACCTGTCAACAGCGAGTACTTGTCGCTTGAAGAAGATTTCGTCCATACACCGGAAATGGAACCTAACCTTTAAGTCCTCAACCTTAGGACACTGCACAAGATCGTCTCCAACCTGCAGAGTCTTCCTTCCCGTCCCGTGAGACATTGTCCTCCAGAAATGATGCCACAAAAAAAAACCACCACGAACGATAATAGGCAAAAAAATAAAACCATTCAGACGTATTCCACACGAGTGGAGCGATCCAATTTCGAATCGAATCTCTCGTTCAATTCCGTATTCTTGCCACTTCCGTTTGGATGTGACAGCTGTTCCATCCGCTCATTGCGCTCTTCACTCTAATCCACAATAAATTATCATATGTGTACATTGTACACGAAACAGGATTCACTGTACATTTCGCAGTGAAAGAGGAAACCGGATTTTCCTGTCAATGATGCGGTGTGCCCTTTCTTCCCTTTCTCGTTGTCATTCCGTTGAATTGTCGTGGAGGGCGGTCGCCACAATCCCTTGAAGCCGCAAGATTAAACAAACAGTTACGCGAATGCGACTCCTTAATTCCCACCGGAATTGCGATACGGAAATTGGATCATGCCGTTTGGCACTGAATTAATTTTCCTGTCAAAGTTGGGGGTACAATTAGAGTGCACAGTCGTCCGTTGCATCACATCCTGTCTGCCGTGGTGTTAGTTCTAGCGCACGGCTGTTGGTGGGAGATGGTGGCACTTCGTGTTGGCGTTGACGGTGCGCACCTGTGGACACGGGAAAGCTTGAACGTGTTTATAAATGTAGTAACCTGGACAACGGTGAAAGGGGGGAAGGAGAGAAGAGAGATGGATGTTCTCATTTCACACTCGGCGACTTGGCTAACAATTTCAAAATGATTTTAATTGGATAAAGTGCGGGTCCGGCGATGAATGCAACTTGGGCCTTGGCGGCGCCCTTGACGGTGGGCTGGATTATCGTGAGTGGCGAAACTACTCTGCCAACTGCTAAGAAGGTTGCTTGGAAACTACAATCCTCGAAGTCAGCTTGTGCTAGCTGGCCCGGTGCTGGGCTCGCCCAGTTGGATGGGGGCAAGGATGAAGTTAATGCTGCTTGTTGCTAAGTAGGTTCCTCGCACCAGTTGTTTGTGCTTGCAAGCGCAGGAGATAATCTCCGCTTGCATACTCCTTGAACGTGGCTGTCAATATTTAGCTGTAAGATGTACATAAGCAGAGTTGGCATACTTCACAGCAGACTGGCTTTAAAGGGAAAAAAATGTATGAGGAATGCTTCATTATTCTGGTACTTCCATGCGAAAGGGACACTAAAGTTCAGACCGTGGCCACGTCAGGGACGTAATTTGTGTGCACACAATCTGCCCAAAAGGGCATTTGTTACAATCCAGAATAATCTCTCATAGAGGGATGTACTTTCGTGAGAAGTTGCTCTTTGCTGCACGAAATGTTGGTGCAGTCCCGTAGGTAAATGTCACCACTTAAACCGAATGAACAGCCACTCTCTGCTTGGGAGGTTCTGCCAAGGGGATCCTCCTGCTTCGAGAATGAGAGGGGAAATCTATGTAAGCCCTTGGCAACACAAACGCAGCCACTATTCATAAAGGTCAGCACTTATTGTTTCAACGAGGATCTAAGCAAACGAACTCTCCGACTCAAACGTGTCCCAGTTCCCAGCTGAACTTTAGGAGGTCAAGCCCAGGGCACAGTGACAACAAAAATGAATAATAATGAATAATAATATTATAGGTGGCGCTACAGCCCGTTGAGGGCCAGGGCCTGGCTTCCCAACAACCACTCGTGTTGTGCGTGCTATTGTTCACTCACGAGTGGAAGGGACCTACAGTTATAGGCCGTCTCCGAACGGCCAAGTTTGAGAAGCTTTCTCTAGACAGAAGTACTCCTTGAGCATCGTCAGTAACTCGAAAGAGGTGGGGCCGTGAAAATTATTTTTGTCGCACAGAGCAGGAATCGAACCCACGACGTTTGAGGTTGGGGTTGACGCACATACCCACAACGCCTCGGGCCACCACGAAGAACTATTTTACTTCAAAGAAAAATCCAGCATCGGAATTCTTCGGGGCCGGTGGCGATGCTGTAGTACGAAGCGTGCACCAGACCATCTGCAAGCCATCCGCAGGAACGGCAGCTTTACTTGCAAAAACCATAGAGGCACCTCGTACATCACTGCTCAACGTCGGCGGTCCAGCCTCAAGCCGTTCCGCATCGTACTGATTGGCACGAACCAGTCGGGCTTCATGTCATAGACCAAATCTTTGCCTTAGGACAAGTCCCGGAGAAGACTACTGCCTTCCAAATCGATACAAACAACCTTCCTTTAGATTTTTACGCTGCAAACGACAGCATTTATCGGAAGGGACCACTCGAAGCTATGGCAAAATGATGATTCGGTTGTGTCGCAGCACTCTAACTCATACCCGAGGCACGTTGTAATTCGGCTTAAGGAGCTCTGAGACTTTTGAAACCAGCGCTGGTAAGGTTTCGGTAAGGTTGCTCTGTTGTTCTGCTCTCTTTCATGAATCTGCAACTGAAGAAGATAGGGGCGCCGGTAAATGTCATCATGGAAGAGTGGTCCATATGTCAGTCCATTTGTTGGGCAACGCAGATGACATTGACATCGTGGCACGTTTTCAACGGGTATTGAAGAACAGGCGAAGCGAGCTGGTCTTAGCGTCAAAAAGGAAAAGACAAAGCATATCCAAACGAGCAAGAATCGCCGTGACCCGCCACCCTGGAGAAGACCTTACTGTCCACAGCTACAATTTTAAGGGAGTTCGTATACCTGGGGTCAACCGTAAACTCCACAAATGACATCAAATTGGAGATTCGAAGTAGAATCGTCTTTGGCATCCCATCAACTGAACTCGACACTCCTGACTCGAATGACTAAAATCCTCCTCTACAAGGCTCATATTTTGCAAGTCCTCAACGCCTCATTGCCGGCTCGCTGTACTCTGCCAGTTACGTCGATGATACCAGGTATGCTTACAGTTGTAGAGGCTTGTGGCAGATCTTGCCTCCAAGGCTGGCTGGCCTCTTCCCCATGAAGAAGTTGGGGGCACACAGAGTTAATCTATCCCGAGGCAAAATTTAAATCCACGAATGACATCACGGGGCTAATCCGACGTGGAACCTCCCTTGGAAACCGTTGCTACTGGGCTCGAAACTCCTGACTCGAAGGACCAAAGTCATGCTCTACAAAACCCTTATCCTGCCAGTCCTACTTTATGGAGCCGAAAGCTGGACATTAAGTAAGGCTTGCAGAGCTGATTCTGGGTGCCTTTGAAAAAAAAAATTCTACGTCGGATATATGGTCCCGTCTGCGAGGATGGCGAATGGAGGAGAAGACACAACCGCGAACTCTTCGAGCTGTACAAGGATGTGAATGTAGTCCGGAAGGCAAAAATCCGTCGAATACACTGGCTCGGCCACATCGAGCCAATGGACAACAACGCTCCAGCTAAGAGGGTCTTCGAATCCGAGCATCCTGGTTCGAGAAGGAGAGGAAGACCGCTCTGGTATAGAGACCACATCACCGCGGATGTTAGACAACTTGGTCTTGATGACTGGAAGCAGCGTTGCCAGGACCGTCAGTGATGGAAGGAAGCCATTACGCAGTCTCGGGCCCTCCATTCAGTAAGAAGGAGTGACCGTCACTCAATCTACTCAAACTCACCAAGCACTCATTAAGGACTCTCATAGGAGTCATAACCGGCCACTGTGCAATTGGCACTCATGCTCGCAGGATGGGTGCCTCATATAACGATTTTTGCGGAAGCTACATGCATGAAGAGGAGAAAGAAAACACTCATGACTTACTCTGCTCCTGTAGTGCTCTTGCTAGTCGCAGGTTCCTACACCTAGGCAGCCCGCCGACCTCCTGATTCCAGAAGAAGAGGAAGACCGGGTCATCGCGTCTCTATAAGCCGCTGGGGATTTCATAAGGGACAGCAGACAATAACCTCAAAGAGCTAAACAGCGCCAGCATAGGCTAACTAAATCGCTTCACTACAAACACCAACTGGTTCGGATGTTAGGCGAAGGCAACCCGCGTGGTATCACAATGGGCCTACTCTGGTCAGCAGTCAGCCGCTATAACCCAACTCAACCTAAGAAGTAGTGTGTCCATCTTGAGACGACAACGCAGTAGAGAGCCGGGATCGCATTTGTGAGCTGATGCTATGGTTAAGATGGTGACCGCGTCTCGGAGTGGCGGACGCAATACAACTCGGCCTTGATGTCTGAAAGCAGGGCGCTTACCGTCAGCCATGGAAGGCAGTTATCCATCAGGCTCAGTTCGTTCGCAGGCCATGTTGTTCAATGAATGGTCGGTTGACACGTGTCTCCTTAAGCGGATGAAGAAGTTCTTGGTCTCTTTGAGAGAAAAGTTCAGCGTGCAAACTTTGGTCCTGGTTTAGTTGACGTGTTCTCTGGGAGAAGATTCAGCCACGAACGGGCTGTACAGCGACATAAACCAAGTAAGGCGTCTACGGTGGAGAAAGACCTAAGCCACTTGGTGTGTGAAACTGAAGACAGCTAGCCAAAGATAGCGCTGGTTGGAGAGGTTGTTGGTTGGAGCCGGACTCTTGCGACACACAAAGAAGAAGTGTCTCCTTGAAAATGCGCCATCGAGATCGGAGATGAATGGTTTGAATAAAAAAAACGTAGCATGCACCAGAGTCACCAGAGTTCTGAGTGAATCTGACCGTTGGCCAAGAAGCATCTCAAACTAGCCCGATTGATTGAAACCTGTATCCAGTCAGTTTCGCAGATCAAGCTGGTTGAGCAGCATGAGTGTTGGCATTCTATTGCGATTGACCTACTGACTCCTTGACGGAGACTTCTCGCGTGTGAGTCGATTTCTGGATGCGGTACAGATTTTAGACGCTTGTGATTGTGGAAACGAATTTAAAAGTACTCTAGATTACAAGAAAAACATGGGATAACAGAGCGAGGGAGGAGTTGCTGTGCAGAGCAAAAGTAAATGAACTGCTTGTGATACTAGAAATGACAGTGTGCAAGACCATCGTCTGGTGGCCTGTGGCGTTGTGCCTATGTTCGTCGACTTCAACCTCGACGTCGTAGGTTCGATTCCTGCTCTTTGCGATAAAAACAATTTCCACGGCCCCACCTCTTTCGAGTTACTGACAATGCTCAAAGAGTCTGTCTAGAGAAAGCTTCTCAAACTTGGCCGTTCGTAGACGGCATAAAACTGTAGGTCCCTTCCACTCGTGAGAGAACAATAGCACGCACAACACTAGTGGTTGTTGGGAAGCCAGGCCCTGGCTCTCAACGGGCTGTAGCGCCACCCATATTATATATAAGACCATTGCCCGCGCAGACCGTGGTGCAATCGCGGGCTTCTTCTTCTTCTCTTTCTTGTGGCGCTACAGTCCGGGGTGAACCTGGGCCTTGGTCAACAATCCTCTCCAGCTGGCACGTTCTTTAGCCAGCTGCCTCCAATTTCGCACTCCAAGTTGGTTGAGGTCCTTCTCCACTTGAGTGCGCCATCGGGTTCGTGGTCGTCCTCTATTGCGATGTCCCACTGCTTCGGAGTCGAAGCAATCGCGGGCGTCGGAGAAAGCGTCCTTCCACGGAAAGCGGGCTAAGTCCTCTTCACCAGTAAGTGTAAGAGCCTTGACCTTGCGATTGATCTAAAGCTCAAAGATCGCGCAAAATTTGTCAATCTTGTTCTGGGTGCGATGTTAGGCTGCAAGGCTGCATTCAGGAACGTGTAGGGCACCCTTGGGAGAATGGGGAACAAATGGACTCAGCAGTCTCGCATGGACCATCGGCTATTCACATCAGTTATCACACCCACACTCTCGGAGTCTCGATAAAGGCCAGGGCGCTGAAGTGAATTGCGCATCAAGTGCAGAGTCCGCGGAGCGTTAAGGACAACTCGGCAGGACTGAATATACTCCTCAATCACTGACTGAGAGTAGTCACATTCAACTGAACGTCTCGCCTACATTGCCGTCAATTGTCTCCCAATGAACGAACTCAGTAAAATCAGCTCGGCACGACGCTAAGCGTTGTCTAATGCTTTGGAAGATGAAATTGATTAGTAATCACGCTGCAACCCGATGATGAATCAAATGCTCACAATTGCAGACACAAATCACCGGCATGCTTAAAGAAACATTTCCCTAATCCATGCCGACTTTAATCTGAGTCCGCGAGCATGCCGTCTTAAACACCATTCCGACCACACTTTAAGTAGTTTCCAAAGATTTATGCAAACGCACTTCTCCGCGGAAGGTCTCTCAAAAGCTCACACAGGCGTTGAGCTTTCAGGGGAAACCAGAGAGAGTCTCTCACAGAAATTCATTTTGCCGATGAACTAAATGAATTGAGCGGAGCAGCCGTGAACATTCTCCGAGAGGGTGGTGGCCGATCGCCTCAGTCAGTCGGCGGAATTTAACGTTTACCTCTAGTCTGGCAAAACTATGCACACGCCTCGACGTCAGTGCCTGCCAGATGTATTGTGTGCTGCTGGGAATGTCGACGGTGGTGCGCGGTATTTGGGAACACATCCAATTCGAGCCCTTCATTCGGTGCTGTATGCTCGCCACGTGAAAACTTCATTAATCTTCTTCCCGTCCCTCCATAATTATACGGTTCGGTGAGTTCCTTAAGTATTCCACAAACACCTTCCCTCTGTCGCTGTTCACCTGAATGGGGCTGTATGTTCGGGGCAATGAACAATATCCTGTGCGGGAAACTCTTTTGCCGGAAATGTTTGTAATCCCAGCCAAATCCTTCAGTTAACCACAATAGAAAATAAATCCTTGCGCCGGTCCTGAAAGTTAACTTATCTGCTTCGGTGGAGGGTCTACTTAACCGAAGGGAGACCTGCATACCACATGAAGGCGAACGGGATCCACATCCAGCGGAGATGGATGTTCTTGGTGGTTATTGGCGTTCCATCGTTAGTCGGTTTTCGAGGGGCATTCACTGAGAGACTTTGGAGGGATATACATATTGGAACATCTTTCGGCAGCCTTTTTAGTTTTCTGTTGGATATGAGCGGTGTTCCGCTTTAGATTGGATCTGAACTGGATAATCAGCCGGCAATCAGAGGTACAATGGCGTCGGAGATGATGCTCGTGTCTGTAATGAAATGGCGGAGGCCTTGGTTAAGCCAAGCCCATTCGCTTCTATGTGAAATCTGGCAGATTGCACAAGCACGTTGGTGGGCCTTGACGAGATCGGCCTGCAATGATGAGTTTGAGAACAGTCAGATAGTGACCTTGGGAAAAAAAAAGGAGTGTGAGCTGTCCTTAAGGAAGGACGCAGAGCATAGACGTCTTTGACAGGTTGTCTGTATGAGCGGCTATAAATTGAGGGTAGTCAATGATTTCCTCTGTTTGTGAGTGGTTGCGGAAAGTGCATCTATCGTCAGTACCGAGACGGCACGCAGAATAACTCGCACTTTTAAAGGACTCAAGATACACTACCGACTCCTCGCGAAGGATCAAACTGCTTAAAGGCACACCATCCACTGTTTTTTTTAATCACAGGTCATTGTGACATTTTCTCTCCAAATGCTTGCAGATTGTAAACACTGCGACGTCAATGGAAAGTGGTTTTTTGGAGGTTTTGGCCGAAATTGAGCGCCCTTTGGGACTGCTTTGCGTCTGTTTGTGCAAAAACTGAGGGAGAGTATGACACATAATTCAGGAACATCATCTCTTCGAAAATCAGACCGACTTTTCGGTCAATGGTGTGTGTTGCAAAGCTTTGTTAAACGACTTTTTTTTTTTTGCTGAAATAGAAGTCATGAATTAGAACGACCTCTGTTTCAGGTAGGATGGCAATGCCCACAACCCATGCCCCAATTAATCTTCAGCGTACAAGGTCTCCCTGAAACTCTCTGAAAGTTCGACGCTGCCGGCACATTCAATAGAAGAAGAATGGAAACGTTGTCAAAAAGCCATCAAAGAAACTGCCACTGATGTGCTGGGTTTCACGACACCACCCAGAAGTAACCCATGGTTTGACGGCGAGTGCAGGCAGGTACATGCAGCCAAGCAGGAGGCCTACAAGGCAACGCTGCATCGAACAACGAGAGCTGTTCATGAGCTCTACGAACAGAAGAGAAGGGAAGAGCACCGGCTTCTCAGAAAGAAAAAGAAAGAGCATGAGAAGCGCGCGTTCGAGGAGATAGAGAGGTGTTATGACAGGAAGGAGGTCCGAACGTTTTACCAAAAGGTAAAACAAGTACCAGGAAGATATAGACCTCGGACCGAAGCCTGCAGGGACGAAAATGGACAACTAGTAGTAGAATCGCAGTCGATGCTGAGAATCTGGAAAAATCATTTCTGTTGACTGTTAAACGGCGATGAGGACCAAAATACCGCTGTCAGGCAGAATGTTTCGCTCCATTTGGACGATGATGAACTCGAATTCCGTCCCCCCGACTTAGACGAAGTCAAGAAAGCGATTTCTAGACTGAAGTCGAACAAAGCTGCTGGAGCGGACGGATTGTCCGCGGAACTGTTTAAGGCAGCTGGAGATGACCTGGTTGGGCGCATGCACCAGCTCATCTGTAGGATATGCTCGGAGGAAAGCATGCCCGACGAGTGTAATCTCAGCGTCGTTTGCCCGATCCACAAGTAAGGAGACCCCTTTGACTGCGCCAACTATCGGGGGATAAGTCTCCTCAACATCGCCTACCAAATCTTCATTGCCGTTCTGTGTGAGCGCCTGAAACCATTCGTCAAAAACATGATAGGTCACTATCAGTGCGGTTTCAGGCCAGGAAAGTCCACAATAGACCAAATTTTTACACTCCGGCAGATCCTGGAAAAGACTCAAGAGATGCAGATCGACACCCACCACCTATTTGTCGACTTTAAGGCCGCTTATGACAGTGTGCATAGAGACGAGCTATACAACGCCATGTCTAGTTTTGACATTCCTGCCAAACTCGTCAGGTTGTGCAGGATGACGATGGAGAACTCTCGCTGCTCCATCAAGGTCGGTAACGAACTCACCGAGACCTCCAATGTCAAAAAAGGTTTTAGGCAAGGCGCCACGCTGTCATGTGACTTCTTTAACATCATACTTGAGAAGATCGTGCGAAACTCAAACGTAAACACCCGAGGCACGATCATCAAAACTTCCGTTCAACTGCTTGCTTACGCGGACGACATTGACGTGATTGGACGAACACAGCGAGCCGTCAATGAGGCGTTTGCTGGCATGGAAGCGGAAGCGGCTAGAATGGGTCTAGCGGTGAATGAGGGCAAAACAAAGTACATGCTGTCATCACGGAAGTACGCACAACATCGACGTCTCGGACAGAGCGTCATATTGGGCAGCAGAAACTTTGAGGTAGTCAAGGACTTCGTCTACCTAGGCACTGGAGTAGATAGGGACAGCAACACCAGTACCGGGATCAAGCGCCGAATTACTCTCGCCAATCGCTGCTTCTTTGTGCTCAAGAGGCAATTGAGTAACAGAGCCATCTGTCGAAACACCAAATTGACCTTTTCTAAAACCCTGATCATCCCAGTCCTGCTCTATGGCGCAGAGATGGCTAGGTCATGTAGAGCGGATGGACAATACAGCTCCGGCCCGAAGAGTCTTCGACACCGAGTCATTGGGTCAGCGCAACAGAGGACGTCATCGCACTAGATGGCGCACACAAGTGGAAAAGCACCTCAACCAACTG
>CAKAIZ010000369.1:0-68778 GCA_916610145.1 Eristalis arbustorum | reverse complement strand
CCATTGACTCTGAGACTCTGGGATGGAAAAAGTTGGCCGTGGTCAGTAGGGCAATTTTTAAGGTTTCCATAGCTCATCTTCCAACCCACACGCGTGGAGATGTTATCGTGCATGTACCCATTGACTCTGAGACTCTGGGATGGAAAAAGTTGGTGATGATTAGTAGGGCACCATAGCTCATAGCTCATCTTCCATAGCTCATCTTCCAACCCACACGGGTGGTGATGTTATCGTGCATGTACCCATTGACTCTGAGACTCTGGGATGGAAAAAGTTGGCCGTGGTCAGTAGGGCAATTTTTAAGGTTTCCATAGCTCATCTTACAACCCACACGCGTGGAGATGTTATCGTGCATGTACCCATTGACTCTAAGACTCTGGGATGGAAAAAGTTGGCGGTGATTAGTAGGGCAATTTGAAGGTTTCCATAGCTCATCTTCCAACCCACACGCGTGGAGATGTTATCGTGCATGTACCCACTGACTCTAAGACTCTGGGATGGAAAAAGTTGGCGGTGATTAGTAGGGCACAATAGCTCATAGCTCATCTTCCATAGCTCATCTTCCAACCCACACGCGTGGAGATGTTATCGTGCATGTACCCACTGACTCTAAGACTCTGGGATGGAAAAAGTTGGCGGTGATTAGTAGGGCACCATAGCTCATAGCTCATCTTCCATAGCTCATCTTCCAACCCACACGCGTGGAGATGTTATCGTGCATGTAGCCACTGACTCTAAGACTCTGGATGGAAAAAGTTGGCCGTGGTCAGTAGGGCAATTTTGAAGGTTTCCATAGCTCATCTTCCAACCCACACGCGTGGAGATATTATCGTGCATGTACCCATTGACTCTAAGACTCTGGGATGGAAAAAGTTGGCGGTGGTCAGCAGGGCAATTTTTAAGGTTTCCATAGCTCATCTTCCAACCCACACGCGTGGAGATATTATCGTGCATGTACCCATTGACTCTAAGACTCTGGGATGGAAAAAGTTGGCGGTGATTAGTAGGGCACCATAGCTCATAGCTCATCTTCCAACCCACACGCGTGGAGATGTTATCGTGCATGTACCCATTGACTCTGAGACTCTGGGATGGAAAAAGTTGGCGGTGATTAGTAGGGTACCATAGCTCATAGCTCATCTTCCAATCCACACGGGCGGTGATGTTATCGTGCATGTACCCATTGACTCTGAGACTCTGGGATGGAAAAAGTTGGCGGTGATTAGTAGGGCACCATAGCTCATAGCTCATCTTCCATAGCTCATTTTCCAACCCACACGCGTGGAGATGTTTTCGTGCATGTACCCATTGACTCTGAGACTCTGGGATGGAAAAAGTTGGCGGTGATTAGTAGGGCAATTTTGAAGGTTTCCATAGCTCATCTTCCAACCCACACGCGTGGAGATGTTATCGTGCATGTAGCCACTGACTCTAAGACTCTGGGATGGAAAAAGTTGGCCGTGGTCAGTAGGGCAATTTTGAAGGTTTCCATAGCTCATCTTCCAACCCACACGCGTGGAGATATTATCGTGCATGTACCCATTGACTCTAAGACTCTGGGATGGAAAAAGTTGGCGGTGGTCAGCAGGGCAATTTTTAAGGTTTCCATAGCTCATCTTCCAACCCACACGCGTGGAGATGTTATCGTGCATGTAGCCACTGACTCTGAGACTCTGGGATGGAAAAAGTTGGCGGTGATTAGTAGGGCAATTTTGAAGGTTTCCATAGCTCATCTTCCAACCCACACGCGTGGAGATGTTATCGTGCATGTACCCACTGACTCTAAGACTCTGGGATGGGAAAAGTTGGCGGTGATTAGTAGGGCAGCATAGCTCATAGCTCATCTTCCATAGCTCATCTTCCAACCCACACGCGTGGAGATGTTATCGTGCATGTACTCACTGACTCTAAGACTCTGGGATGGAAAAAGTTGGCGGTGATTAGTAGGGCACCATAGCTCATAGCTCATCTTCCATAGCTCATCTTCCAACCCACACGCGTGGAGATGTTATCGTGCATGTAGCCACTGACTCTAAGACTCTGGGATGGAAAAAGTTGGCCGTGGTCAGTAGGGCAATTTTGAAGGTTTCCATAGCTCATCTTCCAACCCACACGCGTGGAGATGTTATCGTGCATGTACCCACTGACTCTAAGACTCTGGGATGGAAAAAGTTGGCGGTGATTAGTAGGGCACCATAGCTCATAGCTCATCTTCCATAGCTCATCTTCCAACCCACACGCGTGGAGATGTTATCGTGCATGTACCCACTGACTCTAAGACTCTGGGATGGAAAAAGTTGGCGGTGATTAGTAGGGCACCATAGCTCATAGCTCATCTTCCATAGCTCATCTTCCAACCCACACGCGTGGAGATGTTATCGTGCATGTACCCATTGACTCTAAGACTCTGGGATGGAAAAAGTTGGCCGTGGTCAGTAGGGCAATTTTGAAGGTTTCCATAGCTCATCTTCCAACCCACACGCGTGGAGATATTATCGTGCATGTACCCATTGACTCTAAGACTCTGGGATGGAAAAAGTTGGCGGTGGTCAGCAGGGCAATTTTTAAGGTTTCCATAGCTCATCTTCCAACCCACACGCGTGGAGATGTTATCGTGCATGTACCCACTGACTCTAAGACTCTGGGATGGAAAAAGTTGGCCGTGGTCAGTAGGGCAATTTTTAAGGTTTCCATAGCTCATCTTCCAACCCACACGCGTGGAGATGTTATCGTGCATGTACCCATTGACTCTAAGACTCTGGGATGGAAAAAGTTGGCGGTGATTAGTAGGGCAATTTTGAAGGTTTCCATAGCTCATCTTCCAACCCACACGCGTGGAGATGTTATCGTGCATGTACCCACTGACTCTAAGACTCTGGGATGGAAAAAGTTGGCGGTGATTAGTAGGGCACCATAGCTCATAGCTCATCTTCCATAGCTCATCTTCCAACCCACACGCGTGGAGATGTTATCGTGCATGTACCCACTGACTCTAAGACTCTGGGATGGAAAAAGTTGGCGGTGATTAGTAGGGCACCATAGCTCATAGCTCATCTTCCATAGCTCATCTTCCAACCCACACGCGTGGAGATGTTATCGTGCATGTAGCCACTGACTCTAAGACTCTGGGATGGAAAAAGTTGGCCGTGGTCAGTAGGGCAATTTTGAAGGTTTCCATAGCTCATCTTCCAACCCACACGCGTGGAGATATTATCGTGCATGTACCCATTGACTCTAAGACTCTGGGATGGAAAAAGTTGGCGGTGGTCAGCAGGGCAATTTTTAAGGTTTCCATAGCTCATCTTCCAACCCACACGCGTGGAGATGTTATCGTGCATGTAGCCACTGACTCTGAGACTCTGGGATGGAAAAAGTTGGCGGTGATTAGTAGGGCAATTTTGAAGGTTTCCATAGCTCATCTTCCAACCCACACGCGTGGAGATGTTATCGTGCATGTACCCACTGACTCTAAGACTCTGGGATGGGAAAAGTTGGCGGTGATTAGTAGGGCACCATAGCTCATAGCTCATCTTCCAACCCACACGCGTGGAGATGTTATCGTGCATGTACTCACTGACTCTAAGACTCTGGGATGGAAAAAGTTGGCGGTGATTAGTAGGGCACCATAGCTCATAGCTCATCTTCCATAGCTCATCTTCCAACCCACACGCGTGGAGATGTTATCGTGCATGTAGCCACTGACTCTAAGACTCTGGGATGGAAAAAGTTGGCCGTGGTCAGTAGGGCAATTTTGAAGGTTTCCATAGCTCATCTTCCAACCCACACGCGTGGAGATGTTATCGTGCATGTACCCACTGACTCTAAGACTCTGGGATGGAAAAAGTTGGCGGTGATTAGTAGGGCACCATAGCTCATAGCTCATCTTCCATAGCTCATCTTCCAACCCACACGCGTGGAGATGTTATCGTGCATGTACCCACTGACTCTAAGACTCTGGGATGGAAAAAGTTGGCGGTGATTAGTAGGGCACCATAGCTCATAGCTCATCTTCCATAGCTCATCTTCCAACCCACACGCGTGGAGATGTTATCGTGCATGTACCCATTGACTCTAAGACTCTGGGATGGAAAAAGTTGGCGGTGATTAGTAGGGCACCATAGCTCATAGCTCATCTTCCAACCCACACGGGTGGTGATGTTATCGTGCATGTACCCATTGACTCTGAGACTCTGGGATGGAAAAAGTTGGCGGTGATTAGTAGGGCACCATAGCTCATAGCTCATCTTCCAACCCACACGCGTGGAGATGTTATCGTGCATGTACCCATTGACTCTGAGACTCTGGGATGGAAAAAGTTGGCGGTGATTAGTAGGGTACCATAGCTCATAGCTCATCTTCCATAGCTCATCTTCCAATCCACACGGGCGGTGATGTTATCGTGCATGTACCCATTGACTCTGAGACTCTGGGATGGAAAAAGTTGGCGGTGATTAGTAGGGCACCATAGCTCATAGCTCATCTTCCATAGCTCATTTTCCAACCCACACGCGTGGAGATGTTTTCGTGCATGTACCCATTGACTCTGAGACTCTGGGATGGAAAAAGTTGGCGGTGATTAGTAGGGCAATTTTGAAGGTTTCCATAGCTCATCTTCCAACCCACACGCGTGGAGATGTTATCGTGCATGTAGCCACTGACTCTAAGACTCTGGGATGGAAAAAGTTGGCCGTGGTCAGTAGGGCAATTTTGAAGGTTTCCATAGCTCATCTTCCAACCCACACGCGTGGAGATATTATCGTGCATGTACCCATTGACTCTAAGACTCTGGGATGGAAAAAGTTGGCGGTGGTCAGCAGGGCAATTTTTAAGGTTTCCATAGCTCATCTTCCAACCCACACGCGTGGAGATGTTATCGTGCATGTAGCCACTGACTCTGAGACTCTGGGATGGAAAAAGTTGGCGGTGATTAGTAGGGCAATTTTGAAGGTTTCCATAGCTCATCTTCCAACCCACACGCGTGGAGATGTTATCGTGCATGTACCCACTGACTCTAAGACTCTGGGATGGGAAAAGTTGGCGGTGATTAGTAGGGCACCATAGCTCATAGCTCATCTTCCATAGCTCATCTTCCAACCCACACGCGTGGAGATGTTATCGTGCATGTACTCACTGACTCTAAGACTCTGGGATGGAAAAAGTTGGCTGTGATTAGTAGGGCACCATAGCTCATAGCTCATCTTCCATAGCTCATCTTCCAACCCACACGCGTGGAGATGTTATCGTGCATGTAGCCACTGACTCTAAGACTCTGGGATGGAAAAAGTTGGCCGTGGTCAGTAGGGCAATTTTGAAGGTTTCCATAGCTCATCTTCCAACCCACACGCGTGGAGATGTTATCGTGCATATACCCACTGACTCTAAGACTCTGGGATGGAAAAAGTTGGCGGTGATTAGTAGGGCACCATAGCTCATAGCTCATCTTCCATAGCTCATCTTCCAACCCACACGCGTGGAGATGTTATCGTGCATGTTCCCACTGACTCTAAGACTCTGGGATGGAAAAAGTTGGCGGTGATTAGTAGGGCACCATAGCTCATAGCTCATCTTCCATAGCTCATCTTCCAACCCACACGCGTGGAGATGTTATCGTGCATGTACCCATTGACTCTAAGACTCTGGGATGGAAAAAGTTGGCGGTGATTAGTAGGGCACCATAGCTCATAGCTCATCTTCCATAGCTCATCTTCCAACCCACACGCGTGGAGATATTATCGTGCATGTACCCATTGACTCTAAGACTCTGGGATGGAAAAAGTTGGCGGTGGTCAGCAGGGCAATTTTTAAGGTTTCCATAGCTCATCTTCCAACCCACACGCGTGGAGATGTTATCGTGCATGTAGCCACTGACTCTGAGACTCTGGGATGGAAAAAGTTGGCGGTGATTAGTAGGGCAATTTTGAAGGTTTCCATAGCTCATCTTCCAACCCACACGCGTGGAGATGTTATCGTGCATGTACCCACTGACTCTAAGACTCTGGGATGGGAAAAGTTGGCGGTGATTAGTAGGGCACCATAGCTCATAGCTCATCTTCCATAGCTCATCTTCCAACCCACACGCGTGGAGATGTTATCGTGCATGTACTCACTGACTCTAAGACTCTGGGATGGAAAAAGTTGGCGGTGATTAGTAGGGCACCATAGCTCATAGCTCATCTTCCATAGCTCATCTTCCAACCCACACGCGTGGAGATGTTATCGTGCATGTAGCCACTGACTCTAAGACTCTGGGATGGAAAAAGTTGGCCGTGGTCAGTAGGGCAATTTTGAAGGTTTCCATAGCTCATCTTCCAACCCACACGCGTGGAGATGTTATCGTGCATGTACCCACTGACTCTAAGACTCTGGGATGGAAAAAGTTGGCGGTGATTAGTAGGGCACCATAGCTCATAGCTCATCTTCCATAGCTCATCTTCCAACCCACACGCGTGGAGATGTTATCGTGCATGTACCCACTGACTCTAAGACTCTGGGATGGAAAAAGTTGGCGGTGATTAGTAGGGCACCATAGCTCATAGCTCATCTTCCATAGCTCATCTTCCAACCCACACGCGTGGAGATGTTATCGTGCATGTACCCATTGACTCTAAGACTCTGGGATGGAAAAAGTTGGCGGTGATTAGTAGGGCACCATAGCTCATAGCTCATCTTCCAACCCACACGGGTGGTGATGTTATCGTGCATGTACCCATTGACTCTGAGACTCTGGGATGGAAAAAGTTGGCGGTGATTAGTAGGGCACCATAGCTCATAGCTCATCTTCCAACCCACACGCGTGGAGATGTTATCGTGCATGTACCCATTGACTCTGAGACTCTGGGATGGAAAAAGTTGGCGGTGATTAGTAGGGTACCATAGCTCATAGCTCATCTTCCATAGCTCATCTTCCAATCCACACGGGCGGTGATGTTATCGTGCATGTACCCATTGACTCTGAGACTCTGGGATGGAAAAAGTTGGCGGTGATTAGTAGGGCACCATAGCTCATAGCTCATCTTCCATAGCTCATTTTCCAACCCACACGCGTGGAGATGTTTTCGTGCATGTACCCATTGACTCTGAGACTCTGGGATGGAAAAAGTTGGCGGTGATTAGTAGGGCAATTTTGAAGGTTTCCATAGCTCATCTTCCAACCCACACGCGTGGAGATGTTATCGTGCATGTACCCATTGACTCTGAGACTCTGGGATGGAAAAAGTTGGCGGTGGTCAGCAGGGCAATTTTTAAGGTTTCCATAGCTCATCTTCCAACCCACACGGGTGGTGATGTTATCGTGCATGTACCCATTGACTCTGAGACTCTGGGATGGAAAAAGTTGGCGGTGATTAGTAGGGCACCATAGCTCATAGCTCATCTTCCAACCCACACGCGTGGAGATGTTTTCGTGCATGTACCCATTGACTCTGAGACTCTGGGATGGAAAAAGTTGGCGGTGATTAGTAGGGCACCATAGCTCATAGCTCATCTTCCATAGCTCATTTTCCAACCCACACGCGTGGAGATGTTATCGTGCATGTAGCCACTGACTCTAAGACTCTGGGATGGAAAAAGTTGGCGGTGATTAGTAGGGCACCATAGCTCACAGCTCATCTTCCAACCCACACGCGTGGAGATGTTATCGTGCATGTACCCATTGACTCTGAGACTCTGGGATGGAAAAAGTTGGCGGTGATTAGTAGGGCACCATAGCTCATAGCTCATCTTCAAACCCACACGCGTGGAGATGTTATCGTGCATGTACCCATTGACTCTGAGACTCTGGGATGGAAAAAGTTGGCGGTGATTAGTAGGGCACCATAGCTCATAGCTCATCTTCCATAGCTCATCTTCCAACCCACACGCGTGGAGATATTATCGTGCATGTACCCATTGACTCTGAGACTCTGGGATGGAAAAAGTTGGCGGTGATTAGTAGGGCACCATAGCTCATAGCTCATCTTCCATAGCTCATCTTCCAACCCACACGCGTGGAGATGTTATCGTGCATGTACCCATTGACTCTGAGACTCTGGGATGGAAAAAGTTGGCGTTGATTAGTAGGGCACCATAGCTCATAGCTCATCTTCCATAGCTCATCTTCCATAGCTCATCTTCCATAGCTCATCTTCCAACCCACACGCGTGGAGATGTTATCGTGCATGTACCCATTGACTCTGAGACTCTGGGATGGGAAAAGTTGGCGGTGGTCAGCAGGGCAATTTTTAAGGTTTCCATAGCTCATCTTCCAACCCACACGGGTGGTGATGTTATCGTGCATGTACCCATTGACTCTGAGACTCTGGGATGGAAAAAGTTGGCGGTGATTAGTAGGGCACCACAGCTCATAGCTCATCTTCCAACCCACACGCGTGGAGATGTTATCGTGCATGTACCTATTGACTCTGAGACTCTGGGATGGAAAAAGTTGTCGGTGATTAGTAGGGCACCATAGCTCATAGCTCATCTTCCATAGCTCATCTTCCATAGCTCTTTTTCCAACCCACAGGCGTGAAGATGTTATCGTGCATGTACCCATTGACTCTGAGACTCTGGGATGGAAAAAGTTGGCGGTGGTCAGTAGGGCAATTTTGAAGGTTTCCATAGCTCATCTTCCAACCCACACGCGTGGAGATGTTATCGTGCATGTAGCCACTGACTCTGAGACTCTGGGATGGAAAAAGTTGGCGGTGATTAGTAGGGCAATTTTGAAGGTTTCCATAGCTCATCTTCCAACCCACACGCGTGGAGATGTTATCGTGCATGTACCCATTGACTCTAAGACTCTGGGATGGAAAAAGTTGGCGGTGATTAGTAGGGTACCATAGCTCATAGCTCATCTTCCATAGCTCATCTTCCATAGCTCATATTCCAACCCACACGCGTGGAGATGTTATCGTGCATGTACCCATTGACTCTGAGACTCTGGGATGGAAAAAGTTGGCGTTGAGTAGTAGGGCACCATAGCTCATAGCTCATCTTCCATAGCTCATTTTCCAACCCACATGCGTGGAGATGTTTTCGTGCATGTACCCATTGACTCTGAGACTCTGGGATGGAAAAAGTTGGCCGTGGTCAGTAGGGCAATTTTGAAGGTTTCCATAGCTCATCTTCCAACCCACACGCGTGGAGATGTTATCGTGCATGTACCCATTGACTCTAAGACTCTGGGATGGAAAAAGTTGGCGGTGATTAGTAGGGCACCATAGCTCATAGCTCATCTTCCAACCCACACGGGTGGTGATGTTATCGTGCATGTACCCATTGACTCTAAGACTCTGGGATGGAAAAAGTTGGCGGTGATTAGTAGGGCACCATAGCTCATAGCTCATCTTCCATAGCTCATCTTCCAACCCACACGCGTGGAGATGTTATCGTGCATGTACCCACTGACTCTAAGACTCTGGGATGGAAAAAGTTAGCGGTGATTAGTAGGGCACCATAGCTCATAGCTCATCTTCCAACCCACACGCGTGGAGATGTTATCGTGCATGTAGCCACTGACTCTGAGACTCTGGGAATGAAAAAGTTGGCGGTGATTAGTAGGGCAATTTTGAAGGTTTTCATAGCTCATCTTCCAACCCACACGGGTGGTGATGTTATCGTGCATGTACCCATTGACTCTAAGACTCTGGGATGGAAAAAGTTGGCGGTGATTAGTAGGGCACCATAGCTCATAGCTCATCTTCCATAGCTCATCTTCCAACCCACACGCGTGGAGATGTTATCGTGCATGTACCCACTGACTCTAAGACTCTGGGATGGAAAAAGTTGGCGGTGATTAGTAGGGCACCATAGCTCATAGCTCATCTTCCAACCCACACGCGTGGAGATGTTATCGTGCATGTAGCCACTGACTCTGAGACTCTGGGATGGAAAAAGTTGGCGGTGATTAGTAGGGCAATTTTGAAGGTTTCCATAGCTCATCTTCCAACCCACACGCGTGGAGATGTTATCGTGCATGTACCCACTGACTCTAAGACTCTGGGATGGAAAAAGTTGGCGGTGATTAGTAGGGCACCATAGCTCATAGCTCATCTTCCAACCCACACGCGTGGAGATGTTATCGTGCATGTACCCACTGACTCTAAGACTCTGGGATGGAAAAAGTTGGCGGTGATTAGTAGGGCACCATAGCTCATAGCTCATCTTCCATAGCTCATCTTCCAACCCACACGCGTGGAGATGTTATCGTGCATGTACCCACTGAATCTAAGACTCTGGGATGGAAAAAGTTGGCGGTGATTAGTAGGGCACCATAGCTCATAGCTCATCTTCGAACCCACACGCGTGGAGATGTTATCGTGCATGTAGCCACTGACTCTAAGACTCTGGGATGGAAAAAGTTGGCTGTGATTAGTAGGGCACCATAGCTCATAGCTCATCTTCCAACCCACACGCGTGGAGATGTTATCGTGCATGTACCCACTGACTCTAAGACTCTGGGATGGAAAAAGTTGGCGGTGATTAGTAGGGCAATTTTGAAGGTTTCCATAGCTCATCTTCCAACCCACACGGGTGGTGATGTTATCGTGCATGTACCCATTGACTCTAAGACTCTGGGATGGAAAAAGTTGGCGGTGATTAGTAGGGCACCATAGCTCATAGCTCATCTTCCATAGCTCATCTTCCAACCCACACGCGTGGAGATGTTATCGTGCATGTACCCACTGACTCTAAGACTCTGGGATGGAAAAAGTTGGCGGTGATTAGTAGGGCACCATAGCTCATAGCTCATCTTCCATAGCTCATCTTCCAACCCACACGCGTGGAGATGTTATCGTGCATGTACCCACTGACTCTAAGACTCTGGGATGGAAAAAGTTGGCGGTGATTAGTAGGGCACCATAGCTCATAGCTCATCTTCCATAGCTCATCTTCCATAGCTCATCTTCCAACCCACACGCGTGGAGATATTATCGTGCATGTACCCACTGACTCTAAAACTCTGGGATGGAAAAAGTTGGCGGTGATTAGTAGGGCACCATAGCTCATAGCTCATCTTCCAACCCACACGCGTGGAGATGTTATCGTGCATGTAGCCACTGACTCTGAGACTCTGGTATGGAAAAAGTTGGCGGTGATTAGTAGGGCAATTTTGAAGGTTTCCATAGCTCATCTTCCAACCCACACGGGTGGTGATGTTATCGTGCATGTACCCATTGACTCTAAGACTCTGGGATGGAAAAAGTTGGCGGTGATTAGTAGGGCACCATAGCTCATAGCTCATCTTCCATAGCTCATCTTCCAACCCACACGCGTGGAGATGTTATCGTGCATGTACCTATTGACTCTAAGACTCTGGGATGGAAAAAGTTGGCGGTGATTAGTAGGGCAATTTTGAAGGTTTCCATAGCTCATCTTCCAACCCACACGCGTGGAGATGTTATCGTGCATGTACCTATTGACTCTAAGACTCTCGGATGGAAAAAGTTGGCGGTGATTAGTAGGGCACCATAGCTCATAGCTCATCTTCCATAGCTCATTTTCCAACCCACACGCGTGGAGATGTTATCGTGCATGTACCTATTGACTCTAAGACTCTGGGATGGAAAAAGTTGGCGGTGATTAGTAGGGCAATTTTGAAGGTTTCCATAGCTCATCTTCCAACCCACACGCGTGGAGATGTTATCGTGCATGTACCTATTGACTCTAAGACTCTGGGATGGAAAAAGTTGGCGGTGATTAGTAGGGCACCATAGCTCATAGCTCATCTTCCATAGCTCATCTTCCAACCCACACGCGTGGAGATGTTATCGTGCATGTACCCACTGACTCTAAGACTCTGGGATGGAAAAAGTTGGCGGTGATTAGTAGGGCACCATAGCTCATAGATCATCTTCCAACCCACACGCGTGGAGATGTTATCGTGCATGTAGCCACTGACTCTGAGACTCTGGGATGGAAAAAGTTGGCGGTGATTAGTAGGGCAATTTTGAAGGTTTCCATAGCTCATCTTCCAACCCACACGGGTGGTGATGTTATCGTGCATGTACCCATTGACTCTAAGACTCTGGGATGGAAAAAGTTGGCGGTGATTAGTAGGGCACCATAGCTCATAGCTCATCTTCCATAGCTCATCTTCCAACCCACACGCGTGGAGATGTTATCGTGCATGTACCCACTGACTCTAAGACTCTGGGATGGAAAAAGTTGGCGGTGATTAGTAGGGCAATTTTGAAGGTTTCCATAGCTCATCTTCCAACCCACACGCGTGGAGATGTTATCGTGCATGTACCCACTGACTCTAAGACTCTGGGATGGAAAAAGTTGGCGGTGATTAGTAGGGCATCATAGCTCATAGCTCATCTTCCATAGCTCATCTTCCAACCCACACGCGTGGAGATGTTATCGTGCATGTAGCCACTGACTCTGAGACTCTGGGATGGAAAAAGTTGGCGGTGATTAGTAGGGCAATTTTGAAGGTTTCCATAGCTCATCTTCCAACCCACACGCGTGGAGATGTTATCGTGCATGTACCCATTGACTCTAAGACTCTGGGATGGAAAAAGTTGGCGGTGATTAGTAGGGCACCATAGCTCATAGCTCATCTTCCATAGCTCATCTTCCAACCCACACGCGTGGAGATGTTATCGTGCATGTACCTATTGACTCTAAGACTCTGGGATGGAAAAAGTTGGCGGTGATTAGTAGGGCAATTTTGAAGGTTTCCATAGCTCATCTTCCAACCCACACGCGTGGAGATATTATCGTGCATGTACCCATTGACTCTAAGACTCTGGGATGGAAAAAGTTGGCGGTGGTCAGCAGGGCAATTTTTAAGGTTTCCATAGCTCATCTTCCAACCAACACGGGTGGTGATGTTATCGTGCATGTACCCATTGACTCTGAGACTCTGGAATGGAAAAAGTTGGCGGTGGTCAGTAGGGCAATTTTGAACGCTTCCATAGCTCATCTTCCAATCCACACGGGCGGTGATGTTATCGTGCATGTACCCATTGACTCTGAGACTCTGGGATGGAAAAAGTTGGCGGTGATTAGTAGGGCAATTTTGAAGGTTTCCATAGCTCATCTTCCAACCCACACGCGTGGAGATGTTATCGTGCATGTAGCCACTGACTCTAAGACTCTGGGATGGAAAAAGTTGGCGGTGATTAGTAGGGCACCATAGCTCATAGCTCATCTTCCATAGCTCATCTTCCAACCCACACGCGTGGAGATGTTATCGTGCATGTACCCACTGACTCTAAGACTCTGGGATGGAAAAAGTTGGCGGTGATTAGTAGGGCACCATAGCTCATAGCTCATCTTCCAACCCACACGCGTGGAGATGTTATCGTGCATGTAGCCACTGACTCTGAGACTCTGGGATGGAAAAAGTTGGCGGTGATTAGTAGGGCAATTTTGAAGGTTTCCATAGCTCATCTTCCAACCCACACGCGTGGAGATGTTATCGTGCATGTACCCATTGACTCTAAGACTCTGGGATGGAAAAAGTTGGCGGTGATTAGTAGGGCACCATAGCTCATAGCTCATCTTCCATAGCTCATCTTCCAACCCACATGGGTGGTGATGTTATCGTGCATGTACCCATTGACTCTGAGACTCTGGGATGGAAAAAGTTGGCGGTGATTAGTAGGGCAATTTTGAAGGTTTCCATAGCTCATCTTCCAACCCACACGCGTGGAGATGTTATCGTGCATGTACCCATTGACTCTAAGACTCTGGGATGGAAAAAGTTGGCGGTGATTAGTAGGGCACCATAGCTCATAGCTCATCTTCCATAGCTCATCTTCCAACCCACACGCGTGGAGATGTTATCGTGCATGTACCCATTGACTCTGAGACTCTGGGATGGAAAAAGTTGGCGGTGATTAGTAGGGCACCATAGCTCATAGCTCATCTTCCATAGCTCATTTTCCAACCCACACGCGTGGAGATGTTATCGTGCATGTACCCATTGACTCTGAGACTCTGGGATGGAAAAAGTTGGCGGTGATTAGTAGGGCACCATAGCTCATAGCTGATCTTCCATAGCTCATCTTCCAACCCACACGCGTGGAGATGTTATCGTGCATGTACCCATTGACTCTAAGACTCTGGGATGGAAAAAGTTGGCGGTGATTAGTAGGGCACCATAGCTCATAGCTCATCTTCCATAGCTCATCTTCCAACCCACACGCGTGGAGATGTTATCGTGCATGTACCCATTGACTCTAAGACTCTGGGATGGAAAAAGTTGGCGGTGATTAGTAGGGCACCATAGCTCATAGCTCATCTTCCATAGCTCATCTTCCAACCCACACGCGTGGAGATGTTATCGTGCATGTACCCACTGACTCTAAGACTCTGGGATGGAAAAAGTTGGCGGTGATTAGTAGGGCACCATAGCTCATAGCTGATCTTCCATAGCTCATCTTCCAACCCACACGCGTGGAGATGTTATCGTGCATGTACCCATTGACTCTAAGACTCTGGGATGGAAAAAGTTGGCGGTGATTAGTAGGGCACCATAGCTCATAGCTCATCTTCCATAGCTCATCTTTCAACCCACACGCGTGGAGATGTTATCGTGCATGTACCCACTGACTCTAAGACTCTGGGATGGAAAAAGTTGGCGGTGATTAGTAGGGCAATTTTGAAGGTTTCCATAGCTCATCTTCCAACCCACACGCGTGGAGATGTTATCGTGCATGTACCCATTGACTCTACTGGGATGGAAAAAGTTGGCGGTGATTAGTAGGGCACCATAGCTCATAGCTCATCTTCCATAGCTCATCCTCCAACCCACACGCGTGGAGATGTTATCGTGCATGTACCCAACCTTCAAAATTGCCCTACTGACCACGGCCAACTTTTTCCATCCGAGAGTCTCAGAGTCAATGGGTACATGCACGATAACATCTCCACGCGTGTGGGTTGGAAGATGAGCTATGGAAGATGAGCTATGAGCTATGGTGCCCTACTAATCACCGCCAACTTTTTCCATCCCAGAGTCTCAGAGTCAATGGGTACATGCACGATAACATCACCACCCGTGTGGGTTGGAAGATGAGCTATGAGCTATGGTGCCCTACTAATCACCGCCAACTTTTTCCATCCCAGAGTCTTAGAGTCAGTGGCTACATGCACGATAACATCTCCACGCGTGTGGGTTGGAAGATGAGCTATGAGCTATGGTGCCCTACTAATCACCGCCAACTTTTTCCATCCCAGAGTCTTAGAGTCAGTGGCTACATGCACGATAACATCTCCACGCGTGTGGGTTGGAAGATGAGCTATGGAGGATGAGCTATGAGCTATGGTGCCCTACTAATCACCGCCAACTTTTTCCATCCCAGAGTCTTAGAGTCAATGGGTACATGCACGATAACATCTCCACGCGTGTGGGTTGGAAGATGAGCTATGGAAACCTTCAAAATTGCCCTACTAATCACCGCCAACTTTTTCCATCCCAGAGTCTTAGAGTCAATGGGTACATGCACGATAACATCTCCACGCGTGTGGGTTGGAAGATGAGCTATGGAAACCTTCAAAATTGCCCTACTAATCACCGCCAACTTTTTCCATCCCAGAGTCTCAGAGTCAATGGGTACATGCACGATAACATCTCCACGCGTGTGGGTTGGAAGATGAGCTATGGAAGATGAGCTATGAGCTATGGTGCCCTACTAATCACCGCCAACTTTTTCCATCCCAGAGTCTCAGAGTCAATGGGTACATGCACGATAACATCTCCACGCGTGTGGGTTGGGAAGATGAGCTATGGAAACCTTCAAAATTGCCCTACTGACCACGGCCAACTTTTTCCATCCCAGAGTCTTAGAGTCAATAGGTACATGCACGATAACATCTCCACGCGTGTGGGTTGGAAGATGAGCTATGGAAGATCAGCTATGAGCTATGGTGCCCTACTAATCACCGCCAACTTTTTCCATCCCAGAGTCTCAGAGTCAATGGGTACATGCACGATAACATCTCCACGCGTGTGGGTTGGAAGATGAGCTATGGAAGATGAGCTATGAGCTATGGTGCCCTACTAATCACCGCCAACTTTTTCCATCCCAGAGTCTCAGAGTCAATGGGTACATGCACGATAACATCTCCACGCGTGTGGGTTGGAAGATGAGCTATGGAAACCTTCAAAATTGCCCTACTAATCACCGCCAACTTTTTCCATCCCAGAGTCTCAGAGTCAATGGGTACATGCACGATAACATCTCCACGCGTGTGGGTTGGAAGATGAGCTATGGAAGATCAGCTATGAGCTATGGTGCCCTACTAATCACCGCCAACTTTTTCCATCCCAGAGTCTCAGAGTCAATGGGTACATGCACGATAACATCTCCACGCGTGTGGGTTGGAAGATGAGCTATGAGCTATGGTGCCCTACTAATCACCGCCAACTTTTTCCATCCCAGAGTCTCAGAGTCAATGGGTACATGCACGATAACATCTCCACGCGTGTGGGTTGGAAGATTAACTATGGAAACCTTAAAAATTGCCCTGCTGACCACCGCCAACTTTTTCCATCCCAGAGTCTTAGAGTCAATGGGTACATGCACGATAATATCTCCACGCGTGTGGGTTGGAAGATGAGCTATGGAAACCTTCAAAATTGCCCTACTGACCACCGCCAACTTTTTCCATCCCAGAGTCTCAGAGTCAATGGGTACATGCACGATAACATCTCCACGCGTGTGGGTTGGAAGATGAGCTATGGAAGATGAGCTATGAGCTATGGTACCCTACTAATCACCGCCAACTTTTTCCATCCCAGAGTCTCAGAGTCAATGGGTACATGCACGATAACATCTCCACGCGTGTGGGTTGGAAGATGAGCTATGGAAGATGAGCTATGAGCTATGGTGCCCTACTAATCACCGCCAACTTTTTCCATCTCAGAGTCTTAGAGTCAATGGGTACATGCACGATAACATCACCACCCGTGTGGGTTGGAAGATGAGCTATGGAAGATGAGCTATGGAAGATGAGCTATGAGCTATGGTGCCCTACTAATCACCGCCAACTTTTTCCATCCCAGAGTCTTAGAGTCAGTGGGTACATGCACGATAACATCTCCACGCGTGTGGGTTGGAAGATGAGCTATGGAAACCTTCAAAATTGCCCTACTAATCACCGCCAACTTTTTCCATCCCAGAGTCTTAGAGTCAATGGGTACATGCACGATAATATCTCCACGCGTGTGGGTTGGAAGATGAGCTATGGAAGATGAGCTATGAGCTATGGTGCCCTACTAATCACCGCCAACTTTTTCCATCCCAGAGTCTTAGAGTCAGTGGGTACATGCACGATAACATCTCCACGCGTGTGGGTTGGAAGATGAGCTATGGAAGATGAGCTATGAGCTATGGTGCCCTACTAATCACCGCCAACTTTTTCCATCCCAGAGTCTCAGAGTCAATGGGTACATGCACGATAACATCTCCACGCGTGTGGGTTGGAAGATGAGCTATGGAAACCTTCAAAATTGCCCTACTAATCACCGCCAACTTTTTCCATCCCAGAGTCTCAGAGTCAATGGGTACATGCACGATAACATCACCACCCGTGTGGGTTGGAAGATGAGCTATGGAAACCTTCAAAATTGCCCTACTAATCACCGCCAACTTTTTCCATCCCAGAGTCTCAAAATCAATGGGTACATGCACGATAACATCACCGCCCGTGTGGATTGGAAGATGAGCTATGGAAGCGTTCAAAATTGCCCTACTGACCACGGCCAACTTTTTCCATCCCAGAGTCTTAGAGTCAATAGGTACATGCACGATAACATCTCCACGAGTGTGGGTTGGAAGATGAGCTATGGAAGATCAGCTATGAGCTATGGTGCCCTACTAATCACCGCCAACTTTTTCCATCCCAGAGTCTCAGAGTCAATGGGTACATGCACGATAACATCTCCACGCGTGTGGGTTGGAAGATGAGCTATGGAAGATGAGCTATGAGCTATGGTGCCCTACTAATCACCGCCAACTTTTTCCATCCCAGAGTCTCAGAGTCAATGGGTACATGCACGATAACATCTCCACGCGTGTGGGTTGGAAGATGAGCTATGGAAACCTTCAAATTGCCCTACTAATCACCGCCAACTTTTTCCATCCCAGAGTCTCAGCGTCATGGGGTACATGCACGATAACATCTCCACGCGTGTGGGTTGGAAGATGAGCTATGGAAGATCAGCTATGAGCTATGGTGCCCTACTAATCACCGCCAACTTTTTCCATCCCAGAGTCTCAGAGTCAATGGGTACATGCACGATAACATCTCCACGCGTGTGGGTTGGAAGATGAGCTATGGAAGATGAGCTATGAGCTATGGTGCCCTACTAATCACCGCCAACTTTTTCCATCCAGAGTCTTAGAGTCAATGGGTACATGCACGATAACATCTCCACGCGTGTGGTTGGAAGATGAGCTATGGAAACCTTAAAAATTGCCCTGCTGACCACCGCCAACTTTTTCCATCCCAGAGTCTTAGAGTCAATGGGTACATGCACGATAATATCTCCACGCGTGTGGGTTGGAAGATGAGCTATGGAAACCTTCAAAATTGCCCTACTGACCACCGCCAACTTTTTCCATCCCAGAGTCTCAGAGTCAATGGGTACATGCACGATAACATCTCCACGCGTGTGGGTTGGAAGATGAGCTATGGAAGATGAGCTATGAGCTATGGTACCCTACTAATCACAGCCAACTTTTTCCATCCCAGAGTCTCAGAGTCAATGGGTACATGCACGATAACATCTCCACGCGTGTGGGTTGGAAGATGAGCTATGGAAGATGAGCTATGGAAGATGAGCTATGAGCTATGGTGCCCTACTAATCACCGCCAACTTTTTCCATCTCAGAGTCTTAGAGTCAATGGGTACATGCACGATAACATCACCACCCGTGTGGGTTGGAAGATGAGCTATGGAAGATGGCTATGGAAGATGAGCTATGAGCTATGGTGCCCTACTAATCACCGCCAACTTTTTCCATCCCAGAGTCTCAGAGTCAATGGGTACATGCACGATAACATCTCCACGCGTGTGGGTTGGAAGATGAGCTATGGAAGATGAGCTATGAGCTATGGTACCCTACTAATCACCGCAACTTTTTCCATCCCAGAGTCTCAGAGTCAATGGGTACATGCACGATAACATCTCCACGCGTGTGGGTTGGAAGATGAGCTATGGAAGATGAGCTATGGAAGATGAGCTATGGAAGATGAGCTATGAGCTATGGTGCCCTACTAATCACCGCCAACTTTTTCCATCTCAGAGTCTTAGAGTCAATGGGTACATGCACGATAACATCACCACCCGTGTGGGTTGGAAGATGAGCTATGGAAGATGAGCTATGGAAGATGAGCTATGAGCTATGGTGCCCCTACTAATCACCGCCAACTTTTTCCATCCCAGAGTCTTAGAGTCAGTGGGTACATGCACGATAACATCTCCACGCGTGTGGGTTGGAAGATGAGCTATGGAAACCTTCAAAATTGCCCTACTAATCACCGCCAACTTTTTCCATCCCAGAGTCTTAGAGTCAATGGGTACATGCACGATAATATCTCCACGCGTGTGGGTTGGAAGATGAGCTATGGAAGATGAGCTATGAGCTATGGTGCCCTACTAATCACCGCCAACTTTTTCCATCCCAGAGTCTTAGAGTCAGTGGGTACATGCACGATAACATCTCCACGCGTGTGGGTTGGAAGATGAGCTATGGAAGATGAGCTATGAGCTTATGGTGCCCTACTAATCACCGCCAACTTTTTCCATCCCAGAGTCTCAGAGTCAATGGGTACATGCACGATAACATCTCCACGCGTGTGGGTTGGAAGATGAGCTATGGAAACCTTCAAAATTGCCCTACTAATCACCGCCAACTTTTTCCATCCCAGAGTCTCAGAGTCAATGGGTACATGCACGATAACATCTCCACGCGTGTGGGTTGGAAGATGAGCTATGGAAGATGAGCTATGAGCTATGGTGCCCTACTAATCACCGCCAACTTTTTCCATCCCAGAGTCTCAGAGTCAATGGGTACATGCACGATAACATCTCCACGCGTGTGGTTGGAAGATGAGCTATGGAAACCTTCAAAATTGCCCTACTAATCACCGCCAACTTTTTCCATCCCAGAGTCTCAGAGTCAATGGGTACATGCACGATAACATCTCCACGCGTGTGGGTTGGAAGATGAGCTATGGAAACCTTAAAAATTGCCCTGCTGACCACCGCCAACTTTTTCCATCCCAGAGTCTTAGAGTCAATGGGTACATGCACGATAATATCTCCACGCGTGTGGGTTGGAAGATGAGCTATGGAAACCTTCAAAATTGCCCTACTGACCACCGCCAACTTTTTCCATCCAGAGTCTCAGAGTCAATGGGTACATGCACGATAACATCTCCACGCGTGTGGGTTGGAGATGAGCTATGGAAGATGAGCTATGAGCTATGGTGCCCTACTAATCACCGCCAACTTTTTCCATCTCAGAGTCTTAGAGTCAATGGGTACATGCACGATAACATCACCACCCGTGTGGGTTGGAAGATGAGCTATGGAAGATGAGCTATGGAAGATGAGCTATGAGCTATGGTGCCCTACTAATTCACCGCCAACTTTTTCCATCCCAGAGTCTTAGAGTCAGTGGGTACATGCACGATAACATCTCCACGCGTGTGGGTTGGAAGATGAGCTATGGAAACCTTCAAAATTGCCCTACTAATCACCGCCAACTTTTTCCATCCCAGAGTCTTAGAGTCAATGGGTACATGCACGATAATATCTCCACGCGTGTGGGTTGGAAGATGAGCTATGGAAGATGAGCTATGAGCTATGGTGCCCTACTAATCACCGCCAACTTTTTCCATCCCAGAGTCTTAGAGTCAGTGGGTACATGCACGATAACATCTCCACGCGTGTGGGTTGGAAGATGAGCTATGGAAGATGAGCTATGAGCTATGGTGCCCTACTAATCACCGCCAACTTTTTCCATCCCAGAGTCTCAGAGTCAATGGGTACATGCACGATAACATCTCCACGCGTGTGGGTTGGAAGATGAGCTATGGAAACCTTCAAAATTGCCCTACTAATCACCGCCAACTTTTTCCATCCCAGAGTCTCAGAGTCAATGGGTACATGCACGATAACATCTCCACGCGTGTGGGTTGGAAGATGAGCTATGGAAGATGAGCTATGAGCTATGGTGCCCTACTAATCACCGCCAACTTTTTCCATCCCAGAGTCTTAGAGTCAATGGGTACATGCACGATAACATCACCACCCGTGTGGGTTGGAAGATGAGCTATGGAAGATGAGCTATGGAAGATGAGCTATGAGCTATGGTGCCCTACTAATCACCGCCAACTTTTTCCATCCCAGAGTCTTAGAGTCAGTGGGTACATGCACGATAACATCTCCACGCGTGTGGGTTGGAAGATGAGCTATGGAAACCTTCAAAATTGCCCTACTAATCACCGCCAACTTTTTCCATCCCAGAGTCTTAGAGTCAATGGGTACATGCACGATAATATCTCCACGCGTGTGGGTTGGAAGATGAGCTATGGAAGATGAGCTATGAGCTATGGTGCCCTACTAATCACCGCCAACTTTTTCCATCCCAGAGTCTTAGAGTCAGTGGGTACATGCACGATAACATCTCCACGCGTGTGGGTTGGAAGATGAGCTATGGAAGATGAGCTATGAGCTATGGTGCCCTACTAATCACCGCCAACTTTTTCCATCCCAGAGTCTCAGAGTCAATGGGTACATGCACGATAACATCTCCACGCGTGTGGGTTGGAAGATGAGCTATGGAAACCTTCAAAATTGCCCTACTAATCACCGCCAACTTTTTCCATCCCAGAGTCTCAGAGTCAATGGGTACATGCACGATAACATCTCCACGCGTGTGGGTTGGAAGATGAGCTATGGAAGATGAGCTATGAGCTATGGTGCCCTACTAATCACCGCCAACTTTTTCCATCCCAGAGTCTCAGAGTCAATGGGTACATGCACGATAACATCTCCACGCGTGTGGGTTGGAAGATGAGCTATGGAAACCTTCAAAATTGCCCTACTAATCACCGCCAACTTTTTCCATCCCAGAGTCTCAGAGTCAATGGGTACATGCACGATAACATCTCCACGCGTGTGGGTTGGAAGATGAGCTATGGAAGATCAGCTATGAGCTATGGTGCCCTACTAATCACCGCCAACTTTTTCCATCCCAGAGTCTCAGAGTCAATGGGTACATGCACGATAACATCTCCACGCGTGTGGGTTGGAAGATGAGCTATGAGCTATGGTGCCCTACTAATCACCGCCAACTTTTTCCATCCCAGAGTCTCAGAGTCAATGGGTACATGCACGATAACATCTCCACGCGTGTGGGTTGGAAGATGAGCTATGGAAACCTTCAAAATTGCCCTACTGACCACCGCCAACTTTTTCCATCCCAGAGTCTCAGAGTCAATGGGTACATGCACGATAACATCTCCACGCGTGTGGGTTGGAAGATGAGCTATGGAAGATGAGCTATGAGCTATGGTGCCCTACTAATCACCGCCAACTTTTTCCATCTCAGAGTCTTAGAGTCAATGGGTACATGCACGATAACATCACCACCCGTGTGGGTTGGAAGATGAGCTATGGAAGATGAGCTATGGAAGATGAGCTATGAGCTATGGTGCCCTACTAATCACCGCCAACTTTTTCCATCCCAGAGTCTTAGAGTCAGTGGGTACATGCACGATAACATCTCCACGCGTGTGGGTTGGAAGATGAGCTATGGAAACCTTCAAAATTGCCCTACTAATCACCGCCAACTTTTTCCATCCCAGAGTCTTAGAGTCAATGGGTACATGCACGATAATATCTCCACGCGTGTGGGTTGGAAGATGAGCTATGGAAGATGAGCTATGAGCTATGGTGCCCTACTAATCACCGCCAACTTTTTCCATCCCAGAGTCTTAGAGTCAGTGGGTACATGCACGATAACATCTCCACGCGTGTGGGTTGGAAGATGAGCTATGGAAGATGAGCTATGAGCTATGGTGCCCTACTAATCACCGCCAACTTTTTCCATCCCAGAGTCTCAGAGTCAATGGGTACATGCACGATAACATCTCCACGCGTGTGGGTTGGAAGATGAGCTATGGAAACCTTCAAAATTGCCCTACTAATCACCGCCAACTTTTTCCATCCCAGAGTCTCAGAGTCAATGGGTACATGCACGATAACATCTCCACGCGTGTGGGTTGGAAGATGAGCTATGGAAGATGAGCTATGAGCTATGGTGCCCTACTAATCACCGCCAACTTTTTCCATCCCAGAGTCTTAGAGTCAATGGGTACATGCACGATAACATCTCCACGCGTGTGGGTTGGAAGATGAGCTATGGAAACCTTCAAAATTGCCCTACTAATCACCGCCAACTTTTTCCATCCCAGAGTCTCAGAGTCAATGGGTACATGCACGATAACATCTCCACGCGTGTGGGATGGAAGATGAGCTATGGAAACCTTCAAAAATGCCCTACTAATCACCGCCAACTTTTTCCATCCCAGAGTCTCAGAGTCAATGGGTACATGCACGATAACATCTCCACGCGTGTGGGTTGGAAGATGAGCTATGGAAACCTTCAAAATTGCCCTACTAATCACCGCCAACTTTTTCCATCCCAGAGTCTCAGAGTCAATGGGTACATGCACGATAACATCTCCACGCGTGTGGGTTGGAAGATGAGCTATGGAAGATGAGCTATGAGCTATGGTGCCCTACTAATCACCGCCAACTTTTTCCATCCCAGAGTCTTAGAGTCAATGGGTACATGCACGATAACATCTCCACGCGTGTGGGTTGGAAGATGAGCTATAGAAACCTTCAAAATTGCCCTACTAATCACCGCCAACTTTTTCCATCCCAGAGTCTTAGAGTCAATAGGTACATGCACGATAACATCTCCACCCGTGTGGGTTGGAAGATGAGCTATGGAAGATGAGCTATGAGCTATGGTGCCCTACTAATCACCGCCAACTTTTTCCATCCCAGAGTCTTAGAGTCAGTGGGTACATGCACGATAACATCTCCACGCGTGTGGGTTGGAAGATGAGCTATGGAAGATGAGCTATGAGCTATGGTGCCCTACTAATCACCGCCAACTTTTTCCATCCCAGAGTCTTAGAGTCAATAGGTACATGCACGATAACATCTCCACGCGTGTGGGTTGGAAGATGAGCTATGGAAGATGAGCTATGAGCTATGGTGCCCTACCAATCACCGCCAACTTTTTCCATCCCAGAGTCTTAGAGTCAGTGGGTACATGCACGATAACATCTCCACGCGTGTGGGTTGGAAGATGAGCTATGGAAGATGAGCTATGAGCTATGGTGCCCTACTAATCAGCGCCAACTTTTTCCATCCCAGAGTCTTAGAGTCAATGGGTACATGCACGATAACATCTCCACGCGTGTGGGTTGGAAGATGAGCTATGGAAGATGAGCTATGAGCTATGGTGCCCTACTAATCACCGCCAACTTTTTCCATCCCAGAGTCTCAGAGTCAATGGGTACATGCACGATAACATCTCCACGCGTGTGGGTTGGAAGATGAGCTATGGAAGATGAGCTATGAGCTATGGTGCCCTACTAATCACCGCCAACTTTTTCCATCCCAGAGTCTTAGAGTCAATGGGTACATGCACGATAACATCTCCACGCGTGTGGGTTGGAAGATGAGCTATGGAAGATGAGCTATGAGCTATGGTGCCCTACTAATCACCGCCAACTTTTGCCATCCCAGAGTCTCAGAGTCAATGGGTACATGCACGATAACATCTCCACGCGTGTTGGTTGGAAAATGAGCTATGGAAGATGAGCTTTGAGCTATGGTGCCCTACTAATCACCGCCAACTTTTGCCATCCCAGAGTCTCAGAGTCAATGGGTACATGCACGATAACATCACCGCCCGTGTGGATTGGAAGATGAGCTATGGAAGCGTTCAAAATTGCCCTACTGACCACCGCCAACTTTTTCCATCCCAGAGTCTCAGAGTCAATGGGTACATGCACGATAACATCTCCACGCGTGTGGGTTGGAAGATGAGCTATGGAAGATGAGCTATGAGCTATGGTGCCCTACTAATCACCGCCAACTTTTTCCATCCCAGAGTCTTAGAGTCAGTGGGTACATGCACGATAACATCTCCACGCGTGTGGGTTGGAAGATGAGCTATGGAAGATGAGCTATGAGCTATGGTGCCCTACTAATCACCGCCAACTTTTTCCATCCCAGAGTCTTAGAGTCAATGGGTACATGCACGATAACATCTCCACGCGTGTGGGTTGGAAGATGAGCTATGGAAACCTTCAAAATTGCCCTACTAATCACCGCCAACTTTTTCCATCCCAGAGTCTCAGAGTCAGTGGCTACATGCACGATAACATCTCCACGCGTGTGGGTTGGAAGATGAGCTATGGAAACCTTCAAAATTGCCCTACTAATCACCGCCAACTTTTTCCATCCCAGAGTCTCAGAGTCAATGGGTACATGCACGATAACATCACCGCCCGTGTGGATTGGAAGATGAGCTATGGAAGCGTTCAAAATTGCCCTACTGACCACCGCCAACTTTTTCCATCCCAGAGTCTCAGAGTCAATGGGTACATGCACGATAACATCTCCACGCGTGTGGGTTGGAAGATGAGCTATGGAAGATGAGCTATGAGCTATGGTGCCCTACTAATCACCGCCAACTTTTTCCATCCCAGAGTCTCAGAGTCAATGGGTACATGCACGATAACATCTCCACGCGTGTGGGTTGGAAGATGAGCTATGGAAACCTTCAAAATTGCCCTACTAATCACCGCCAACTTTTTCCATCCCAGAGTCTCAGAGTCAGTGGCTACATGCACGATAACATCTCCACGCGTGTGGGTTGGAAGATGAGCTATGGAAACCTTCAAAATTGCCCTACTAATCACCGCCAACTTTTTCCATCCCAGAGTCTCAGAGTCAATGGGTACATGCACGATAACATCACCGCCCGTGTGGATTGGAAGATGAGCTATGGAAGCGTTCAAAATTGCCCTACTGACCACCGCCAACTTTTTCCATCCCAGAGTCTCAGAGTCAGTGGCTACATGCACGATAACATCTCCACGCGTGTGGGTTGGAAGATGAGCTATGGAAGATGAGCTATGAACTATGGTGCCCTACTAATCACCGCCAACTTTTTCCATCCCAGAGTCTTAGAGTCAGTGGGTACATGCACGATAACATCTCCACGCGTGTGGGTTGGAAGATGAGCTATGGAAGATGAGCTATGAGCTATGGTGCCCTACTAATCACCGCCAACTTTTTCCATCCCAGAGTCTTAGAGTCAATGGGTACATGCACGATAACATCTCCACGCGTGTGGGTTGGAAGATGAGCTATGGAAACCTTCAAAATTGCCCTACTAATCACCGCCAACTTTTTCCATCCCAGAGTCTCAGAGTCAGTGGCTACATGCACGATAACATCTCCACGCGTGTGGGTTGGAAGATGAGCTATGGAAACCTTCAAAATTGCCCTACTAATCACCGCCAACATTTTCCATCCCAGAGTCTCAGAGTCAATGGGTACATGCACGATAACATCACCGCCCGTGTGGATTGGAAGATGAGCTATGGAAGCGTTCAAAATTGCCCTACTGACCACCGCCAACTTTTTCCATCCCAGAGTCTCAGAGTCAATGGGTACATGCACGATAACATCTCCACGCGTGTGGGTTGGAAGATGAGCTATGGAAGATGAGCTATGAGCTATGGTGCCCTACTAATCACCGCCAACTTTTTCCATCCCAGAGTCTTAGAGTCAATGGGTACATGCACGATAACATCTCCACGCGTGTGGGTTGGAAGATGAGCTATGGAAACCTTCAAAATTGCCCTACTAATCACCGCCAACTTTTTCCATCCCAGAGTCTCAGAGTCAGTGGCTACATGCACGATAACATCTCCACGCGTGTGGGTTGGAAGATGAGCTATGGAAACCTTCAATATTGCCCTACTAATCACCGCCAACTTTTTCCATCCCAGAGTCTCAGAGTCAATGGGTACATGCACGATAACATCACCGCCCGTGTGGATTGGAAGATGAGCTATGGAAGCGTTCAAAATTGCCTTACTGACCACCGCCAACTTTTTCCATCTCAGAGTCTCAGAGTCAATGGGTACATGCACGATAACATCTCCACGCTTGTGGGTTGGAAGATGAGCTATGGAAACCTTCAAAATTGCCCTACTAATCACCGCCAACTTTTTCCATCCCAGAGTCTCAGAGTCAATGGGTACATGCACGATAACATCACCGCCCGTGTGGATTGGAAGATGAGCTATGGAAGCGCTCAAAATTGCCCTACTGACCACCGCCAACTTTTTCCATCCCAGAGTCTCAGAGTCAATGGGTACATGCACGATAACATCTCCACGCGTGTGGGTTGGAAGATGAGCTATGGAAGATGAGCTATGAGCTATGGTGCCCTACTAATCACCGCCAACTTTTTCCATCCCAGAGTCTCAGAGTCAATGGGTACATGCACGATAACATCTCCACGCGTGTGGGTTGGAAGATGAGCTATGGAAGATGAGCTATGAGCTATGGTGCCCTACTAATCACCGCCAACTTTTTCCATCCCAGAGTCTCAGAGTCAGTGGCTACATGCACGATAACATCTCCACGCGTGTGGGTTGGAAAATGAGCTATGGAAGATGAGCTTTGAGCTATGGTGCCCTACTAATCACCGCCAACTTTTGCCATCCCAGAGTCTCAGAGTCAATGGGTACATGCACGATAACATCACCGCCCGTGTGGATTGGAAGATGAGCTATGGAAGCGTTCAAAATTGCCCTACTGACCACCGCCAACTTTTTCCATCCCAGAGTCTCAGAGTCAATGGGTACATGCACGATAACATCTCCACGCGTGTGGGTTGGAAGATGAGCTATGGAAGATGAGCTATGAGCTATGGTGCCCTACTAATCACCGCCAACTTTTTCCATCCCAGAGTCTTAGAGTCAGTGGGTACATGCACGATAACATCTCCACGCGTGTGGGTTGGAAGATGAGCTATGGAAGATGAGCTATGAGCTATGGTGCCCTACTAATCACCGCCAACTTTTTCCATCCCAGAGTCTTAGAGTCAATGGGTACATGCACGATAACATCTCCACGCGTGTGGGTTGGAAGATGAGCTATGGAAACCTTCAAAATTGCCCTACTAATCACCGCCAACTTTTTCCATCCCAGAGTCTCAGAGTCAGTGGCTACATGCACGATAACATCTCCACGCGTGTGGGTTGGAAGATGAGCTATGGAAACCTTCAAAATTGCCCTACTAATCACCGCCAACTTTTTCCATCCCAGAGTCTCAGAGTCAATGGGTACATGCACGATAACATCACCGCCCGTGTGGATTGGAAGATGAGCTATGGAAGCGTTCAAAATTGCCCTACTGACCACCGCCAACTTTTTCCATCCCAGAGTCTCAGAGTCAATGGGTACATGCACGATAACATCTCCACGCGTGTGGGTTGGAAGATGAGCTATGGAAGATGAGCTATAAGCTATGGTGCCCTACTAATCACCGCCAACTTTTTCCATCCCAGAGTCTCAGAGTCAATGGGTACATGCACGATAACATCTCCACGCGTGTGGGTTGGAAGATGAGCTATGGAAGATGAGCTATGAGCTATGGTGCCCTACTAATCACCGCCAACTTTTTCCATCCCAGAGTCTCAGAGTCAATGGGTACATGCACGATAACATCACCGCCCGTGTGGATTGGAAGATGAGCTATGGAAGCGTTCAAAATTGCCCTACTGACCACCGCCAACTTTTTCCATCCCAGAGTCTCAGAGTCAATGGGTACATGCGCGATAACATCTCCACGCGTGTGGGTTGGAAGATGAGCTATGGAAACCTTCAAAATTGCCCTACTAATCACCGCCAACTTTTTCCATCCCAGAGTCTCAGAGTCAATGGGTACATGCACGATAACATCACCGCCCGTGTGGATTGGAAGATGAGCTATGGAAGCGTTCAAAATTGCCCTACTGACCACCGCCAACTTTTTCCATCCCAGAGTCTCAGAGTCAATGGGTACATGCACGATAACATCTCCACGCGTGTGGGTTGGAAGATGAGCTATGGAAGATGAGCTATGAGCTATGGTGCCCTACTAATCACCGCCAACTTTTTCCATCCCAGAGTCTCAGAGTCAGTGGCTACATGCACGATAACATCTCCACGCGTGTGGGTTGGAAGATGAGCTATGGAAACCTTCAAAATTGCCCTACTAATCACCGCCAACTTTTTCCATCCCAGAGTCTCAGAGTCAATGGGTACATGCACGATAACATCACCGCCCGTGTGGATTGGAAGATGAGCTATGGAAGCGTTCAAAATTGCCCTACTGACCACCGCCAACTTTTTCCATCCCAGAGTCTCAGAGTCAATGGGTACATGCACGATAACATCTCCACGCGTGTGGGTTGGAAGATGAGCTATGGAAGATGAGCTATGAGCTATGGTGCCCTACTAATCACCGCCAACTTTTTCCATCCCAGAGTCTTAGAGTCAATGGGTACATGCACGATAACATCTCCACGCGTGTGGGTTGGAAGATGAGCTATGGAAACCTTCAAAATTGCCCTACTAATCACCGCCAACTTTTTCCATCCCAGAGTCTCAGAGTCAGTGGCTACATGCACGATAACATCTCCACGCGTGTGGGTTGGAAGATGAGCTATGGAAACCTTCAAAATTGCCCTACTAATCACCGCCAACTTTTTCCATCCCAGAGTCTCAGAGTCAATGGGTACATGCACGATAACATCACCGCCCGTGTGGATTGGAAGATGAGCTATGGAAGCGTTCAAAATTGCCCTACTGACCACCGCCAACTTTTTCCATCCCAGAGTCTCAGAGTCAGTGGCTACATGCACGATAACATCTCCACGCGTGTGGGTTGGAAGATGAGCTATGGAAGATGAGCTATGAGCTATGGTGCCCTACTAATCACCGCCAACTTTTTCCATCCCAGAGTCTTAGAGTCAATGGGTACATGCACGATAACATCTCCACGCGTGTGGGTTGGAAGATGAGCTATGGAAACCTTCAAAATTGCCCTACTAATCACCGCCAACTTTTTCCATCCCAGAGTCTCAGAGTCAATGGGTACATGCACGATAACATCACCGCCCGTGTGGATTGGAAGATGAGCTATGGAAGCGTTCAAAATTGCCCTTCTGACCACCGCCAACTTTTTCCATCCCAGAGTCTCAGAGTCAGTGGCTACATGCACGATAACATCTCCACGCGTGTGGGTTGGAAGATGAGCTATGGAAGATGAGCTATGAGCTATGGTGCCCTACTAATCACCGCCAACTTTTTCCATCCCAGAGTCTCAGAGTCAATGGGTACATGCACGATAACATCTCCACGCGTGTGGGTTGGAAGATGAGCTATGGAAACCTTCAAAATTGCCCTACTAATCACCGCCAACTTTTTCCATCCCAGAGTCTCAGAGTCAGTGGCTACATGCACGATAACATCTCCACGCGTGTGGGTTGGAAAATGAGCTATGGAAGATGAGCTTTGAGCTATGGTGCCCTACTAATCACCGCCAACTTTTGCCATCCCAGAGTCTCAGAGTCAATGGGTACATGCACGATAACATCACCGCCCGTGTGGATTGGAAGATGAGCTATGGAAGCGTTCAAAATTGCCCTACTGACCACCGCCAACTTTTTCCATCCCAGAGTCTCAGAGTCTTTGCCCTACTAATCACCGTTGGATACACGATAACATCACCGCCCGTGTGGATTGGAAGATGAGCTATGGAAGCGTTCAAAATTGCCCTACTGACCACCGCCAACTTTTTCCATCCCAGAGTCTCAGAGTCAGTGGCTACATGCACGATAACATCTCCACGCGTGTGGGTTGGAAGATGAGCTATGGAAGATGAGCTATGAGCTATGGTGCCCTACTAATCACCGCCAACTTTTTCCATCCCAGAGTCTTAGAGTCAATGGGTACATGCACGATAACATCTCCACGCGTGTGGGTTGGAAGATGAGCTATGGAAACCTTCAAAATTGCCCTACTAATCACCGCCAACTTTTTCCATCCCAGAGTCTCAGAGTCAATGGGTACATGCACGATAACATCACCGCCCGTGTGGATTGGAAGATGAGCTATGGAAGCGTTCAAAATTGCCCTTCTGACCACCGCCAACTTTTTCCATCCCAGAGTCTCAGAGTCAGTGGCTACATGCACGATAACATCTCCACGCGTGTGGGTTGGAAGATGAGCTATGGAAGATGAGCTATGAGCTATGGTGCCCTACTAATCACCGCCAACTTTTTCCATCCCAGAGTCTCAGAGTCAATGGGTACATGCACGATAACATCTCCACGCGTGTGGGTTGGAAGATGAGCTATGGAAACCTTCAAAATTGCCCTACTAATCACCGCCAACTTTTTCCATCCCAGAGTCTCAGAGTCAGTGGCTACATGCACGATAACATCTCCACGCGTGTGGGTTGGAAAATGAGCTATGGAAGATGAGCTTTGAGCTATGGTGCCCTACTAATCACCGCCAACTTTTGCCATCCCAGAGTCTCAGAGTCAATGGGTACATGCACGATAACATCACCGCCCGTGTGGATTGGAAGATGAGCTATGGAAGCGTTCAAAATTGCCCTACTGACCACCGCCAACTTTTTCCATCCCAGAGTCTCAGAGTCAATGGGTACATGCACGATAACATCTCCACGCGTGTGGGTTGGAAGATGAGCTATGGAAGATGAGCTATGAGCTATGGTGCCCTACTAATCACCGCCAACTTTTTCCATCCCAGAGTCTTAGAGTCAGTGGGTACATGCACGATAACATCTCCACGCGTGTGGGTTGGAAGATGAGCTATGGAAGATGAGCTATGAGCTATGGTGCCCTACTAATCACCGCCAACTTTTTCCATCCCAGAGTCTTAGAGTCAATGGGTACATGCACGATAACATCTCCACGCGTGTGGGTTGGAAGATGAGCTATGGAAACCTTCAAAATTGCCCTACTAATCACCGCCAACTTTTTCCATCCCAGAGTCTCAGAGTCAGTGGCTACATGCACGATAACATCTCCACGCGTGTGGGTTGGAAGATGAGCTATGGAAACCTTCAAAATTGCCCTACTAATCACCGCCAACTTTTTCCATCCCAGAGTCTCGGAGATGGGTACATGCACGATAACATCACCGCCCGTGTGGATTGGAAGATGAGCTATGGAAGCGTTCAAAATTGCCCTACTGACCACCGCCAACTTTTTCCATCCCAGAGTCTCAGAGTCAATGGGTACATGCACGATAACATCTCCACGCGTGTGGGTTGGAAGATGAGCTATGGAAGATGAGCTATGAGCTATGGTGCCCTACTAATCACCGCCAACTTTTTCCATCCCAGAGTCTCAGAGTCAATGGGTACATGCACGATAACATCTCCACGCGTGTGGGTTGGAAGATGAGCTATGGAAACCTTCAAAATTGCCCTACTAATCACCGCCAACTTTTTCCATCCCAGAGTCTCAGAGTCAGTGGCTACATGCACGATAACATCTCCACGCGTGTGGGTTGGAAGATGAGCTATGGAAACCTTCAAAATTGCCCTACTAATCACCGCCAACTTTTTCCATCCCAGAGTCTCAGAGTCAATGGGTACATGCACGATAACATCACCGCCCGTGTGGATTGGAAGATGAGCTATGGAAGCGTTCAAAATTGCCCTACTGACCACCGCCAACTTTTTCCATCCCAGAGTCTCAGAGTCAGTGGCTACATGCACGATAACATCTCCACGCGTGTGGGTTGGAAGATGAGCTATGGAAGATGAGCTATGAGCTATGGTGCCCTACTAATCACCGCCAACTTTTTCCATCCCAGAGTCTTAGAGTCAGTGGGTACATGCACGATAACATCTCCACGCGTGTGGGTTGGAAGATGAGCTATGGAAGATGAGCTATGAGCTATGGTGCCCTACTAATCACCGCCAACTTTTTCCATCCCAGAGTCTTAGAGTCAATGGGTACATGCACGATAACATCTCCACGCGTGTGGGTTGGAAGATGAGCTATGGAAACCTTCAAAATTGCCCTACTAATCACCGCCAACTTTTTCCATCCCAGAGTCTCAGAGTCAGTGGCTACATGCACGATAACATCTCCACGCGTGTGGGTTGGAAGATGAGCTATGGAAACCTTCAAAATTGCCCTACTAATCACCGCCAACTTTTTCCATCCCAGAGTCTCAGAGTCAATGGGTACATGCACGATAACATCACCGCCCGTGTGGATTGGAAGATGAGCTATGGAAGCGTTCAAAATTGCCCTACTGACCACCGCCAACTTTTTCCATCCCAGAGTCTCAGAGTCAATGGGTACATGCACGATAACATCTCCACGCGTGTGGGTTGGAAGATGAGCTTTGGAAGATGAGCTATGAGCTATGGTGCCCTACTAATCACCGCCAACTTTTTCCATCCCAGAGTCTCAGAGTCAATGGGTACATGCACGATAACATCTCCACGCGTGTGGGTTGGAAGATGAGCTATGGAAGATGAGCTATGAGCTATGGTGCCCTACTACTCAACGCCAACTTTTTCCATCCGAGAGTCTTAGAGTCAATAGGTACATGCACGATAACATCTCCACGCGTGTGGGTTGGAAGATGAGCTATGAGCTATGGTGCCCTACTAATCACCGCCAACTTTTGCCATCCCAGAGTCTCAGAGTCAATGGGTACATGCACGATAACATCACCACCCGTGTGGGTTGGAAGATGAGCTATGGAAGATGAGCTATGAGCTATGGTGCCCTACTACTCAACGCCAACTTTTTCCATCCCAGAGTCTCAGAGTCAATGGGTACATGCACGATAACATCTCCACGCGTGTGGGTTGGAAGATGAGCTATGGAAGATGAGCTATGAGCTATGGTGCCCTACTAATCACCGCCAACTTTTTCCATCCCAGAGTCTTAGAGTCAGTGGGTACATGCACGATAACATCTCCACGCGTGTGGGTTGGAAGATGAGCTATGGAAGATGAGCTATGAGCTATGGTGCCCTACTAATCACCGCCAACTTTTTCCATCCCAGAGTCTTAGAGTCAATGGGTACATGCACGATAACATCTCCACGCGTGTGGGTTGGAAGATGAGCTATGGAAACCTTCAAAATTGCCCTACTGACCACGGCCAACTTTTTCCATCCCAGAGTCTTAGAGTCAGTGGGTACATGCACGATAACATCTCCACGCGTGTGGGTTGGAAGATGAGCTATGGAAGATGAGCTATGAGCTATGGTGCCCTACTAATCACCGCCAACTTTTTCCATCCCAGAGTCTTAGAGTCAGTGGGTACATGCACGATAACATCTCCACGCGTGTGGGTTGGAAGATGAGTTATGGAAGATGAGCTATGAGCTATGGTGCCCTACTAATCACCGCCAACTTTTTCCATCCCAGAGTCTTAGAGTCAGTGGGTACATGCACGATAACATCTCCACGCGTGTGGGTTGGAAGATGAGCTATGGAAGATGAGCTATGAGCTATGGTGCCCTACTAAATCACCCACGCGTGTGGGTTGGAAGATGAGCTATGAGCTATGGTGTCCTACTAATCACCGCCAACTTTTTCCATCCCAGAGTCTCAGAGTCAATGGGTACATGCACGATAACATCTCCACGCGTGTGGGTTGGAAGATGAGCTATGGAAGATGAGCTATGAGCTATGGTGCCCTACTAATCACCGCCAACTTTTTCCATCCCAGAGTCTCAGAGTCAATGGGTACATGCACGATAACATCTCCACGCGTGTGGGTTGGAAGATGAGCTATGGAAACCTTCAAAATTGCCCTACTGACCACGGCCAACTTTTTCCATCCCAGAGTCTCAGAGTCAATGGGTACATGAACGATAACATCTCCACGCGTGTGGGTTGGAAGATGAGCTATGAGCTATGGTGCCCTACTAATCACCGCCAACTTTTTCCATCCCAGAGTCTTAGAGTCAGTGGGTACATGCACGATAACATCTCCACGCGTGTGGGTTGGAAGATGAGCTATGGAAGATGAGCTATGAGCTATGGTGCCCTACTACTCAACGCCAACTTTTTCCATCCCAGAGTCTCAGAGTCAATGGGTACATGCACGATAACATCTCCACGCGTGTGGGTTAGAAGATGAGCTATGAGCTATGGTGCCCTACTAATCACCGCCAACTTTTTCCATCCCAGAGTCTCAGAGTCAATGGGTACATGCACGATAACATCACCACCCGTGTGGGTTGGAAGATGAGCTATGAGCTATGGTGCCCTACTAATCACCGCCAACTTTTTCCATCCCAGAGTCTTAGAGTCAGTGGCTACATGCACGATAACATCTCCACGCGTGTGGGTTGGAAGATGAGCTATGGAAGATGAGCTATGAGCTATGGTGCCCTACTAATCACCGCCAACTTTTTCCATCCCAGAGTCTTAGAGTCAATGGGTACATGCACGATAACATCTCCACGCGTGTGGGTTGGAAGATGAGCTATGGAAGATGAGCTATGAGCTATGGTGCCCTACTAATCACCGCCAACTTTTTCCATCCCAGAGTCTCAGAGTCAATGGGTACATGCACGATAACATCTCCACGCGTGTGGGTTGGAAGATGAGCTATGGAAGATGAGCTATGAGCTATGGTGCCCTACTACTCAACGCCAACTTTTTCCATCCGAGAGTCTTAGAGTCAATAGGTACATGCACGATAACATCTCCACGCGTGTGGGTTGGAAGATGAGCTATGGAAGATGAGCTATGAGCTATGGTGCCCTACTAATCACCGCCAACTTTTTCCATCCCAGAGTCTTAGAGTCAATGGGTACATGCACGATAACATCTCCACGCGTGTGGGTTGGAAGATGAGCTATGGAAACCTTCAAAATTGCCCTACTAATCACCGCCAACTTTTTCCATCCCAGAGTCTCAGAGTCAATGGGTACATGCACGATAACATCTCCACGCGTGTGGGTTGGAAAATGAGCTATGGAAGATGAGCTTTGAGCTATGGTGCCCTACTAATCACCGCCAACTTTTGCCATCCCAGAGTCTCAGAGTCAATGGGTACATGCACGATAACATCACCGCCCGTGTGGATTGGAAGATGAGCTATGGAAGCGTTCAAAATTGCCCTACTGACCACCGCCAACTTTTTCCATCCCAGAGTCTCAGAGTCAATGGGTACATGCACGATAACATCTCCACGCGTGTGGGTTGGAAGATGAGCTATGGAAGATGAGCTATGAGCTATGGTGCCCTACTAATCACCGCCAACTTTTTCCATCCCAGAGTCTTAGAGTCAATAGGTACATGCACGATAACATCTCCACGCGTGTGGGTTGGAAGATGAGTTATGGAAGATGAGCTATGAGCTATGGTGCCCTACTAATCACCGCCAACTTTTTCCATCCCAGAGTCTTAGAGTCAATGGGTACATGCACGATAACATCTCCACGCGTGTGGGTTGGAAGATGAGCTATGGAAGATGAGCTATGAGCTATGGTGCCCTACTACTCAACGCCAACTTTTTCCATCCCAGAGTCTTAGAGTCAATAGGTACATGCACGATAACATCTCCACGCGTGTGTGTTGGAAGATGAGCTATGGAAGATGAGCTATGAGCTATGGTGCCCTACTAATCACCGCCAACTTTTTCCATCCCAGAGTCTCAGAGTCAATGGGTACATGCACGATAACATCATCACCCGTGTGGGTTGGAAGATGAGCTATGGAAACCTTAAAAATTGCCCTACTGACCACGGCCAACTTTTTCCATCCCAGAGTCTCAGAGTCAATGGGTACATGCACGATAACATCACCACCCGTGTGGGTTGGAAGATGAGCTATGGAAGATGAGCTATGAGCTATGGTGCCCTACTAATCACCGCCAACTTTTTCCATCCCAGAGTCTTAGAGTCAATGGGTACATGCACGATAATATCTCCACGCGTGTGGGTTGGAAGATGAGCTATGGAAACCTTCAAAATTGCCCTACTAATCATCGCCAACTTTTTCCATCCCAGAGTCTCAGAGTCAGTGGCTACATGCACGATAACATCTCCACGCGTGTGGGTTGGAAGATGAGCTATGGAAGATGAGCTATGAGCTATGGTGCCCTGCTAATCACCGCCAACTTTTTCCATCCCAGAGTCTTAGAGTCAGTGGGTACATGCACGATAACATCTCCACGCGTGTGGGTTGGAAGATGAGCTATGGAAACCTTCAAAATTGCCCTACTAATCACCGCCAACTTTTTCCATCCCAGAGTCTCAGAGTCAATGGGTACATGCACGATAACATCACCGCCCGTGTGGATTGGAAGATGAGCTATGGAAGCGTTCAAAATTGCCCTACTGACCACCGCCAACTTTTTCCATCCCAGAGTCTCAGAGTCAATGGGTACATGCACGATAACATCTCCACGCGTGTGGGTTGGAAGATGAGCTATGGAAGATGAGCTATGAGCTATGGTGCCCTACTAATCACCGCCAACTTTTTCCATCCCAGAGTCTTAGAGTCAATAGGTACATGCACGATAACATCTCCACGCGTGTGGATTGGAAGATGAGCTATGGAAGATGAGCTATGAGCTATGGTACCCTACTAATCACCGCCAACTTTTTCCATCCCAGAGTCTCAGAGTCAATGGGTACATGCACGATAACATCTCCACGCGTGTGGGTTGGAAGATGAGCTATGGAAGATGAGCTATGGAAGATGAGCTATGGAAGATGAGCTATGAGCTATGGTGCCCTACTAATCACCGCCAACTTTTTCCATCCCAGAGTCTTAGAGTCAATGGGTACATGCACGATAACATCTCCACGCGTGTGGGTTGGAAGATGAGCTATGGAAACCTTCAAAATTGCCCTACTGACCACGGCCAACTTTTTCCATCCCAGAGTCTTAGAGTCAATAGGTACATGCACGATAACATCTCCACGCGTGTGGGTTGGAAGATGAGCTATGGAAGATGAGCTATGAGCTATGGTACCCTACTAATCACCGCCAACTTTTTCCATCCCAGAGTCTCAGAGTCAATGGGTACATGCACGATAACATCTCCACGCGTGTGGGTTGGAAGATGAGCTATGGAAGATGAGCTATGGAAGATGAGCTATGAGCTATGGTGCCCTACCAATCACCGCCAACTTTTTCCATCCCAGAGTCTTAGAGTCAATGGGTACATGCACGATAACATCTCCACGCGTGTGGGTTGGAAGATGAGCTATGGAAACCTTCAAAATTGCCCTACTAATCACCGCCAACTTTTTCCATCCCAGAGTCTCAGAGTCAGTGGCTACATGCACGATAACATCTCCACGCGTGTGGGTTGGAAGATGAGCTATGGAAACCTTCAAAATTGCCCTACTAATCACCGCCAACTTTTTCCATCCCAGAGTCTCAGAGTCAATGGGTACATGCACGATAACATCACCGCCCGTGTGGATTGGAAGATGAGCTATGGAAGCGTTCAAAATTGCCCTACTGACCACCGCCAACTTTTTCCATCCGAGAGTCTCAGAGTCAATGGGTACATGCACGATAACATCTCCACGCGTGTGGGTTGGAAGATGAGCTATGGAAGATGAGCTATGAGCTATGGTGCCCTACTAATCACCGCCAACTTTTTCCATCCCAGAGTCTCAGAGTCAATGGGTACATGCACGATAACATCTCCACGCGTGTGGGTTGGAAGATGAGCTATGGAAGATGAGCTATGAGCTATGGTGCCCTACTACTCAACGCCAACTTTTTCCATCCGAGAGTCTTAGAGTCAATAGGTACATGCACGATAACATCTCCACGCGTGTGGGTTGGAAGATGAGCTATGGAAGATGAGCTATGAGCTATGGTGCCCTACTAATCACCGCCAACTTTTTCCATCCCAGAGTCTTAGAGTCAATAGGTACATGCACGATAACATTACCGCCCGTGTGGATTGGAAGATGAGCTATGGAAGATGAGCTATGAGCTATGGTGCCCTACTAATCACCGCCAACTTTTTCCATCCCAGAGTCTTAGAGTCAATAGGTACATGCACGATAACATCTCCACGCGTGTGGATTGGAAGATGAGCTATGGAAGATGAGCTATGAGCTATGGTACCCTACTAATCACCGCCAACTTTTTCCATCCCAGAGTCTCAGAGTCAATTGGTACATGCACGATAACATCTCCACGCGTGTGGGTTGGAAGATGAGCTATGGAAGATGAGCTATGAGCTATGGTGCCCTACTAATCACCGCCAACTGTTTCCATCCCAGAGTCTTAGAGTCAATGGGTACATGCACGATAACATCTCCACGCGTGTGGGTTGGAAGATGAGCTATGGAAGATGAGCTATGAGCTATGGTACCCTACTAATCACCGCCAACTTTTTCCATCCCAGAGTCTTAGAGTCAATGGGTACATGCACGATGACATCTCCACGCGTGTGGGTTGGAAGATGAGCTATGAGCTATGGTGCCCTACTAATCACCGCCAACTTTTTCCATCCCAGAGTCTTAGAGTCAATGGGTACATGCACGATAACATCTCCACGCGTGTGGGTTGGAAGATGAGCTATGGAAACCTTCAAAATTGCCCTACTAATCACCGCCAACTTTTTCCATCCCAGAGTCTTAGAGTCAGTGGGTACATGCACGATAACATCTCCACGCGTGTGGGTTGGAAGATGAGCTATGGAAGATGAGCTATGAGCTATGGTGCCCTACTAATCACCGCCAACTTTTTCCATCCCAGAGTCTCAGAGTCAATGGGTACATGCACGATAACATCTCCACGCGTGTGGGTTGGAAGATGAGCTATGGAAGATGAGCTATGGAAGATGAGCTATGAGCTATGGTGCCCTACTACTCAACGCCAACTTTTTCCATCCCAGAGTCTCAGAGTCAATGGGTACATGCACGATAACATCTCCACGCGTGTGGGTTGGAAGATGAGCTATGGAAACCTTCAAAATTGCCCTACTAATCACCGCCAACTTTTTCCATCCCAGAGTCTTAGAGTCAATGGGTACATGCACGATAACATCTCCACGCGTGTGGGTTGGAAGATGAGCTATGGAAACCTTCAAAATTGCCCTACTAATCACCGCCAACTTTTTCCATCCCAGAGTCTCAGAGTCAATGGGTACATGCACGATAACATCACCACCCGTGTGGGTTGGAAGATGAGCTATGGAAACCTTAAAAATTGCCCTGCTGACCACCGCCAACTTTTTCCATCCCAGAGTCTTAGAGTCAATGGGTACATGCACGATAATATCTCCACACGTGGGGTTGGAAAATTAGCTATGGAAACCTTAAAAATTGCCCTACTGACCACCGCCAACTTTTTCCATCCCAGAGTCTCAGAGTCAATGGGTACATGCACGATAACATCTCCACGCGTGTGGGTTGGAAGATGAGCTATGGAAACCTTCAAAATTGCCCTACTAATCACCGCCAACTTTTTCCATCCCAGAGTCTCAGAGTCAATGGGTACATGCACGATAACATCTCCACGCGTGTGGGTTGGAAGATGAGCTATGGAAGATGAGCTATGAGCTATGGTGCCCTACTAATCACCGCCAACTTTTTCCATCCCAGAGTCTTAGAGTCAATGGGTACATGCACGATAACATCACCACCCGTGTGGGTTGGAAGATGAGCTATGGAAACCTTAAAGATTGCCCTGCTGACCACCGCCAACTTTTTCCATCCCAGAGTCTTAGAGTCAGTGGCTACATGCACGATAACATCTCCACGCGTGTGGGTTGGAAGATGAGCTATGAGCTATGGTGCCCTACTAATCACCGCCAACTTTTTCCATCCCAGAGTCTTAGAGTCAATGGGTACATGCACGATAACATCTCCACGCGTGTGGGTTGGAAAATGAGCTATGGAAGATGAGCTATGAGCTATGGTGCCCTACTAATCACGGCCAACTTTTTCCATCCCAGAGTCTTAGAGTCAGTGGGTACATGCACGATAACATCTCCACGCGTGTGGGTTGGAAGATGAGCTATGAGCTATGGTGCCCTACTAATCACCGCCAACTTTTGCCATCCCAGAGTCTTAGAGTCAATAGGTACATGCACGATAACATCTCCACGCGTGTGGGTTGGAAGATGAGCTATGGAAACCTTCAAAATTGCCCTACTAATCACCGCCAACTTTTTCCATCCCAGAGTCTTAGAGTCAATGGGTACATGCACGATAACATCTCCACGCGTGTGGGTTGGAAGATGAGCTATGGAAACCTTCAAAATTGCCCTACTGACCACCGCCAACTTTTTCCATCCCAGAGTCTCAGAGTCAATGGGTACATGCACGATAACATCTCCACGCGTGTGGGTTGGAAAATGAGCTATGGAAGATGAGCTATGAGCTATGGTGCCCTACTAATCACCGCCAACTTTTTCCATCCCAGAGTCTTAGAGTCAGTGGGTACATGCACGATAACATCACCACCCGTGTGGGTTGGAAAATGAGCTATGGAAGATGAGCTTTGAGCTATGGTGCCCCACTAATCACCGCCAACTTTTGCCAGCCCAGAGTCTCAGAGTCAATGGGTACATGCACGATAACATCACCACCCGTGTGGGTTGGAAGATGAGCTATGGAAACCTTAAAAATTGCCCTGCTGACCACCGCCAACTTTTTCCATCCCAGAGTCTCAGAGTGAATGGGTACATGCACGATAACATCACCACCCGTGTGGGTTGGAAGATGAGCTATGGAAGATGAGCTATGGAAGATGATCTATGAGCTATGGTGCCCTACTAATCACCGCCAACTTTTTCCATCCCAGAGTCTTAGAGTCAATGGGTACATGCACGATAACATCTCCACGCGTGTGGGTTGGAAGATGAGCTATGGAAACCTTCAAAATTGCCCTACTAATCACCGCCAACTTTTTCCATCCCACAGTCTCAGAGTCAGTGGCTACATGCACGATAACATCTCCACGCGTGTGGGTTGGAAGATGAGCTATGGAAACCTTCAAAATTGCCCTACTGACCACCGCCAACTTTTTCCATCCCAGAGTCTCAGAGTCAATGGGTACATGCACGATAACATCTTCACGCCTGTGGGTTGGAAAAAGAGCTATGGAAGATGAGCTATGGAAGATGAGCTATGAGCTATGGTGCCCTACTAATCACCGCCAACTTTTTCCATCCCAGAGTCTTAGAGTCAATGGGTACATGCACGATAACATCTCCACGCGTGTGGGTTGGAAAATGAGCTATGGAAGATGAGCTATGAGCTATGGTGCCCTACTAATCACCGCCAACTTTTTCCATCCCAGAGTCTCAGAGTCAATGGGTACATGCACGATAACATCTCCACGCGTGTGGGTTGGAAAATGAGCTATGGAAGATGACCTTTGAGCTATGGTGCCCTACTAATCACCGCCAACTTTTGCCATCCCAGAGTCTCAGAGTCAATGGGTACATGCACGATAACATCACCACCCGTGTGGGTTGGAAGATGAGCTATGGAAACCTTAAAAATTGCCCTGCTGACCACCGCCAACTTTTTCCATCCCAGAGTCTTAGAGTCAGTGGGTACATGCACGATAACATCTCCACCCGTGTGGGTTGGAAGATGAGCTATGGAAACCTTCAAATTGCCCTACTAATCACCGCCAACTTTTTCCATCCCAGAGTCTTAGAGTCAGTGGGTACATGCGCGATAACATCTCCACGCGTGTGGGTTGGAAGATGAGCTATGGAAGATGAGCTATGAGCTATGGTGCCCTACTAATCACCGCCAACTTTTTCCATCCCAGAGTCTTAGAGTCAATGGGTACATGCAAGATAACATCACCACCCGTGTGGGTTGGAAGATGAGCTATGGAAGATGAGCTATGAGCTATGGTGCCCTACTAATCACCGCCAACTTTTTCCATCCCAGAGTCTTAGAGTCAGTGGGTACATGCACGATAACATCTCCACGCGTGTGGGTTGGAAGATGAGCTATGGAAGATGAGCTATGAGCTATGGTGCCCTACTAATCACCGCCAACTTTTTCCATCCCAGAGTCTTAGAGTCAATGGGTACATGCACGATAACATCTCCACGCGTGTGGGTTGGAAGATGAGCTATGGAAACCTTCAAAATTGCCCTACTAATCACCGCCAACTTTTTCCATCCCAGAGTCTCAGAGTCAATGGGTACATGCACGATAACATCTCCACGCGTGTGGGTTGGAAGATGAGCTATGGAAGATGAGCTATGAGCTATGGTGCCCTACTAATCACCGCCAACTTTTTCCATCCCAGAGTCTTAGAGTCAATTGGTACATGCACGATAACATCACCACCCGTGTGGGTTGGAAGATGAGCTATGGAAACCTTAAAGATTGCCCTGCTGACCACCGCCAACTTTTTCCATCCCAGAGTCTTAGAGTCAGTGGCTACATGCACGATAACATCTCCACGCGTGTGGGTTGGAAGATGAGCTATGGAAGATGAGCTATGAGCTATGGTGCCCTACTAATCACCGCCAACTTTTTCCATCCCAGAGTCTTAGAGTCAATGGGTACATGCACGATAACATCACCACCCGTGTGGGTTGGAAGATGAGCTATGGAAACCTTAAAGATTGCCCTGCTGACCACCGCCAACTTTTTCCATCCAGAGTCTTAGAGTCAGTGGCTACATGCACGATAACATCTTCACGCCTGTGGGTTGGAAAAAGAGCTATGGAAGATGAGCTATGGAAGATGAGCTATGAGCTATGGTGCCCTACTAATCACCGCCAACTTTTTCCATCCCAGAGTCCTAGAGTCAATGGGTACATGCACGATAACATCTCCACGCGTGTGGTTTGGAAAATGAGCTATGGAAGATGAGCTATGAGCTATGGTGCCCTACTAATCACCGCCAACTTTTTCCATCCCAGAGTCTCAGAGTCAATGGGTACATGCACGATAACATCTCCACGCGTGTGGGTTGGAAAATGAGCTATGGAAGATGAGCTTTGAGCTATGGTGCCCTACTAATCACCGCCAACTTTTGCCATCCCAGAGTCTTAGAGTCAATGGGTACATGCACGATAACATCTCCACGCGTGTGGTTGGAAAATGAGCTATGGAAGATGAGCTATGAGCTATGGTGCCCTACTAATCACCGCCAACTTTTTCCATCCCAGAGTCTTAGAGTCAATGGGTACATGCACGATAACATCTCCACGCGTGTGGGTTGGAAAATGAGCTATGGAAGATGAGCTATGAGCTATGGTGCCCTACTAATCACCGCCAACTTTTTCCATCCCAGAGTCTCAGAGTCAATGGGTACATGCACGATAACATCTCCACGCGTGTGGGTTGGAAAATGAGCTATGGAAGATGAGCTTTGAGCTATGGTGCCCTACTAATCACCGCCAACTTTTGCCATCCCAGAGTCTCAGAGTCAATGGGTACATGCACGATAACATCACCACCCGTGTGGGTTGGAAGATGAGCTATGGAAACCTTAAGAATTGCTTTGCTGACCACCGCCAACTTTTTCCATCCCAGAGTCTTAGAGTCAGTGGGTACATGCACGATAACATCTCCACCCGTGTGGGTTGGAAGATGAGCTATGGAAACCTTCAAAATTGCCCTACTAATCACCGCCAACTTTTTCCATCCCAGAGTCTTAGAGTCAGTGGGTACATGCGCGATAACATCTCCACGCGTGTGGGTTGGAAGATGAGCTATGGAAGATGAGCTATGAGCTATGGTGCCCTACTAATCACCGCCAACTTTTTCCATCCCAGAGTCTTAGAGTCAATGGGTACATGCACGATAACATCACCACCCGTGTGGGTTGGAAGATGAGCTATGGAAGATGAGCTATGGAAGATGAGCTATGAGCTATGGTGCCCTCCTAATCACCGCCAACTTTTTCCATCCCAGAGTCTTAGAGTCAATGGGTACATGCACGATAACATCTCCACGCGTGTGGGTTGGAAGATGAGCTATGGAAGATGAGCTATGAGCTATGGTGCCCTACTAATCACCGCCAACTTTTTCCATCCCAGAGTCTTAGAGTCAATGGGTACATGCACGATAACATCTCCACGCGTGTGGGTTGGAAGATGAGCTATGGAAACCTTCAAAATTGCCCTACTAATCACCGCCAACTTTTTCCATCCCAGAGTCTCAGAGTCAATGGGTACATGCACGATAACATCTCCACGCGTGTGGGTTGGAAGATGAGCTATGGAAGATGAGCTATGAGCTATGGTGCCCTACTAATCACCGCCAACTTTTTCCATCCCAGAGTCTTAGAGTCAATGGGTACATGCACGATAACATCACCACCCGTGTGGGTTGGAAGATGACCTATGGAAACCTTAAAGATTGCCCTGCTGACCACCGCCAACTTTTTCCATCCCAGAGTCTTAGAGTCAGTGGCTACATGCACGATAACATCTCCACGCGTGTGGGTTGGAAGATGAGCTATGGAAGATGAGCTATGAGCTATGGTGCCCTACTAATCACCGCCAACTTTTTCCATCCCAGAGTCCTAGAGTCAATGGGTACATGCACGATAACATCACCACCCGTGTGGGTTGGAAGATGAGCTATGGAAACCTTAAAGATTGCCCTGCTGACCACCGCCAACTTTTTCCATCCCAGAGTCTTAGAGTCAGTGGCTACATGCACGATAACATCTTCACGCCTGTGGGTTGGAAAAAGAGCTATGGAAGATGAGCTATGAGCTATGGTGCCCTACTAATCACCGCCAACTTTTTCCATCCCAGAGTCTTAGAGTCAATGGGTACATGCACGATAACATCTCCACGCGTGTGGGTTGGAATATGAGCTATGGAAGATGAGCTATGAGCTATGGTGCCCTACTAATCACCGCCAACTTTTTCCATCCCAGAGTCTCAGAGTCAATGGGTACATGCACGATAACATCTCCACGCGTGTGAGTTGGAAGATGAGCTATGGAAGATGAGCTATGAGCTATGGTGCCCTACTAATCACCGCCAACTTTTTCCATCCCAGAGTCTTAGAGTCAGTGGGTACATGCGCGATAACATCTCCACGCGTGTGGGTTGGAAGATGAGCTATGGAAGATGAGCTATGAGCTATGGTGCCCTACTAATCACCGCCAACTTTTTCCATCCCAGAGTCTTAGAGCCAATGGGTACATGCACGATAACATCACCACCCGTGTGGGTTGGAAGATGAGCTATGGAAGATGAGCTATGGAAGATGAGCTATGAGCTATGGTGCCCTACTAATCACCGCCAACTTTTACCATCCCAGAGTCTTAGAGTCAATGGGTACATGCACGATAACATCTCCACGCGTGTGGGTTGGAAGATGAGCTATGGAAACCTTCAAAATTGCCCTACTAATCACCGCCAACTTTTTCCATCCCAGAGTCTCAGAGTCAATAGGTACATGCACGATAACATCTCCACGCGTGTGGGTTGGAAGATGAGCTATGGAAGATGAGCTATGAGCTATGGTGCCCTACTAATCACCGCCAACTTTTTCCATCCCAGAGTCTTAGAGTCAATGGGTACATGCACGATAACATCTCCACGCGTGTGGGTTGGAAAATGAGCTATGGAAGATGAGCTATGAGCTATGGTGCCCTACTAATCACCGCCAACTTTTTCCATCCCAGAGTCTTAGAGTCAGTGGGTACATGCACGATAACATCTCCACGCGTGTGGGTTGGAAGATGAGCTATGGAAGATGAGCTATGAGCTATGGTGCCCTACTAATCACCGCCAACTTTTTCCATCCCAGAGTCTTAGAGTCAATGGGTACATGCACGATAACATCTCCACGCGTGTGGGTTGGAAGATGAGCTATGGAAACCTTCAAAATTGCCCTACTAATCACCGCCAACTTTTTCCATCCCAGAGTCTCAGAGTCAATGGGTACATGCACGATAACATCTCCACGCGTGTGGGTTGGAAGATGAGCTATGAGCTATGGTGCCCTACTAATCACCGCCAACTTTTTCCATCCCAGAGTCTTAGAGTCAATGGGTACATGCACGATAACATCACCACCCGTGTGGGTTGGAAGATGAGCTATGGAAACCTTAAAGATTGCCCTGCTGACCACCGCCAACTTTTTCCATCCCAGAGTCTTAGAGTCAGTGGCTACATGCACGATAACATCTCCACGCGTGTGGGTTGGAAGATGAGCTATGGAAGATGAGCTATGAGCTATGGTGCCCTACTAATCACCGCCAACTTTTTCCATCCCAGAGTCTTAGAGTCAATGGGTACATGCACGATAACATCTCCACGCGTGTGGGTTGGAAAAAGAGCTATGGAAGACGAGCTATGGAAGATGAGCTATGAGCTATGGTGCCCTACTAATCACCGCCAACTTTTTCCATCCCAGAGTCTTAGAGTCAATGGGTACATGCACGATAACATCTCCACGCGTGTGGGTTGGAAAATGAGCTATGGAAGATGAGCTATGAGCTATGGTGCCCTACTAATCACCGCCAACTTTTTCCATCCCAGAGTCTCAGAGTCAATGGGTACATGCACGATAACATCTCCACGCGTGTGGGTTGGAAAATGAGCTATGGAAGATGAGCTTTGAGCTATGGTGCCTGAAAAGTGTGGCAAGACTTGAATTGTAATTTTCGCCGAACAAAAGAATAGAATAAAATAACTATATTAAACGTTATAATTAGCTTTATTTCTTCCGTCCGGAATGTGTGGGGTATAAATTGCAAGTGTTCTTTGTTTCAGAATTGGATACCTTGACAAGTGTTATTTTACTTTTAGTACAAACAATCAAACTAATTAGTACTTTAGTACGTATGGAATTCATTGCGATAATGCAGTGCAATTGATCTATTAATTTAGACACTTTATATACATTATAATATTTCATTAGTACAATAAATTTATGTTGATCATATGCTGCTTCTTGAACATCCTCCCCGGCCGTGCACGGAGTGCACAATTTTATGAACACCTCGTTCGTTGCTGCCATCCCTGTCGTGATCGAGTATAAGTTTCTCTTCGATTCTCGATCCTATTGATGACGTCTCTAAGTGATTGATGTTTGCAGCTCGCCGGTAGCTGCATAATTTGTGTGTGCTGTGACATGTGAATTAGTGTGGTGTAGTGTATTTTTCTGTGCTGTGTGTTTTCACACAAAATTAAAAGAAAAGGGTTAAAAGTTAGTGCGGAGTTTAACAGGTGAGTAATTACTAATTAATCTATAAATTATCTGCGATAGTTTTTCGTGCGGGTAGACATTCTGTTTTTTCGGCATAGTGCGGTCCGTTAACCCAAGCCTTAATGGAACGCAAATCCATTGAAGAACTTGGTACATATTTTTGTTTGTGTAGAGTTGTTGCATAAATTGTACATACATAGTGTACAGGCAACGTATCGTGTTGTGTAGTGTTATGATTCCAAGTGCAGTGCACCTCGAGAACCTGGAGAAAAAATCTTAGAAAAGTGAATTATTAAGTGTTTTTTTTTTTTTTTTTTGATAAATGTGAGAAAAACAAGTGCTTATCGAAAATGAGACGACACAGTTTGCGCGTGTGTGTGTGGTATATGTGAGTGCTATGCTATTCATTACGCGGCTGCTTGTTTTGTTTTTGTTTTTGGTGGTTATATTTTTGTAAGTTATTTTGTGTTGTGTGGTGTTGTGTTTAGAGTGCGAAATGGAACATTGTGCGTGCATTGACCCGGATCACCGAAATTGGCACGAACTGACATTTGTGATGACAGCTGATCCGTGATGAGATTATGCCCGTGCATTGTACTAAATGACGAAATTATCGAATAAGATAATGCAGTAGGATGTGTTGTGGTAATCAGTTGATATGTAATAGGTTAAAATTAATGCTTGTTTATTATTATTATTGTTGTGTTAGATTTGTAGAATATTTTATTGCAAATAAATTGAAGTGATTTTAAATTTAGTGTTGTTTTTTATTTTACCTCTTTGTCGATGGTTTTATGTGTGTCGGTGTTTGCATTTTTAATGTTATTTTCATCATCTTCGTTCGATGGCAATATGCAAATCTTTGTGATTGGTCGCTTTATTTCTCCTTTCGGTGTTTTTAAAGTAACGACTCTAATTAATGTGTCGTTTCCTGCATGAGTTTCCACGATTCTCGCAAGACTCCATTTAGTCGGTGGTAGCTGATCTTCTTTCAGCAATACCAAGTCTCCTACCTTGGGCTGTTTCTCCACCTTCATCCACTTCGGTCTTTGTTGCAATCGAGTCAAATACTCTGTTTGCCACTTTTTCCAGAACAAAAGCTGCATGTGTTGTATTCGCTGCCAATGTTTTAGATGACCTATTGGTGTGTTCGTGAAATCTGGTTGAGGGATAGCGTTGAGTGCCTTCCCAATTAGAAAATGTCCCGGGGTCAGTACTGCGAAATCGTGTGGATCATCGCTGAGTGGACATAGTGGCCTCGAGTTGAGACACGCTTCGATTTGATGAAGTAGTGTTGTAAGCTCTTCGTAAGTTAACACTTCCGCTTTGGTCACGCGCTTTAAATGATATTTTATGGACTTCACTCCCGCTTCCCACAGGCCTCCGAAGTGAGGCGAGGCTGGTGGGATGAAGTGCCATTTGATGTTGTCCATCGTCAGTGTGTCAGCAACTTTTGCCCAATTGAATTTTGCTTCTTCGAGTAACCTTTTCAGCTCTCGATTAGCTCCCACAAAATTTGTGCCATTGTCGCTGAATATGTGAGAACAAAGACCTCGTCGTGCCGTGAATCGTCTTAAGGCAGCGATGAAGGCTTCTGTAGTGAGATCACTGACGACTTCGATATGTATGGCCTTCGTGGCCAAGCATACAAAAATTGCAAAATATGCCTTGTACTTCTTCGCGTTCCTACCCTTCCATGTTCTTACCTCGATAGGACCGGCATAGTCGACGCCGGTATTAGTGAATGGATGGGATATGCACACTCTCGGAGATGGTAGATTACCCATCAATTGATTCTTTGCCTTTGCCCTCTGTTTATAGCAGATAATACAACGGTTTATGACCCCTTTGACTACGTTTTTGAATTGTAGAATCCAGTAGTTGTTCCGTAAGTAAAATTGGGTCTGCTGTAATCCTCCATGCAGTGTGGTGAGATGTGCTTCCGTCACTAATAATTTTGCAAAATGGTGATTACCTCGTAGAATTATAGGATGCTGTTGTTCGTAGGAGAGCTCGGAGTTTTGCAATCTTCCTCCCACTCGCAGGATTCCATCGTTGTCCGCAAAATGGCATAGAGATTTTGGAACCTCGAATTTTTTAACTCCCATGGAACATATCCGATTGAACGATTTTTATTAACGCGACCCGCGCTGATTGAATTTCTTCCGGTGACAATGCCTTCCCTCTCCGAACTTCAGGTGAACTTCTCATATTCTTTATGAAGCGCTGGCAGTAGGCGACTATTCTAAGTAGCTTGCCTAGATTGGAGTTTGACAAGATTAACGTGTTTATTTCGTTCTTGACCTGTCGGATTGTGTGTACTTTGACAGTAGGTTTTTCCTCCTCCGTTCCTAGGCTCGTCGGCTGTGTAGGGCATTGAAAGTCCCATGATTCTGTCAAGAATTCGGGACCTTTCCACCAGAGGGTACTCGTTTGCAACGCTGATGGCGTCATTCCCCTTGAAGCCAAGTCCGCAGGATTCAACTCGCTGGGAATGTGCATCCAACTCTCCGATTTCACCCGTTGTTGGATCTCTGAGACTCTGTTGTTGACGAAGGTACTCCATTTGTTTAGCGGTGCTGCTATCCAGGCTAAGACAATCGTTGAATCGCACCACGCATATTGTCTAGCTTCTTGAATATCGAGAACTCTCGCCGTGTAGTCCAAAAGAGTTGCTAGAAGTACCGCGCCGCAAAGCTCTAGTCGTGGCAATGTTTGTGTCTTCACTGGCGCTACTCGGGTCTTAGCCATTAGCAAATGTGTGTGTATGTTGTTGTCTTGATCCAACACCCGAAGATAAATTGCGGCACCGTAGGCTTTCTGGGACGCATCGCTGAAACCGTGAAGTTGCAGTTCCTTCTGTGTTCCGTGCGTATGTACCCATCGTGGAATTTTTAGCTGTTCTAGCTGTGGTAGCTCCGCGCTGAACTTGGCCCACTCCTGCCTTATGTCGGTCGGAATCGGTTCATCCCAATCCACTCGGCTTAACCAAAGATCTTGCATGATGATTTTTCCTTTTATCACGCACGGTGAAATCCACCCCAACGGGTCGAAAAGTTTGGCTACTGAAGAAAGAATGTTTCTCTTAGTGGGTATAATCTGGGTTGGCTGTGCGTTTTGAAACGAGAGATAGTCATCCCCCGGAAACCATTTAATTCCTAAGGCCTTAACGTGCGGTAGTGAAGACAGAGGTAAGGACAAATCGACTTCTCGTTGATCCATCGCTATTCCTTCCAAAATCTGAAAAGCATTTGTTGCCCATTTCCGCAGAATGAATCCTCCCGCCCGCAAGAGATTGTCAACTTGGCGACGTTTTTCAACAGCCTCATCGATCGAGTCAGCTCCAGCAAACAAATCGTCAACATAGATGTCGTTTTTTACCATGTATGCCCCCAGAGGATATCTATTTGCTTCATCGTCAGCTAATTGATTGAGCGAGCGAATGGCTAAGTATGGAGCGCAAGTCGTTCCGAAAGTAACCGTTTCTAAGCGATACAGCTTGATCGGTTGTGTTTCATCACTGCGCCAGAATATGAGCTGGTAATAGGAGTCCTCTCTACCAACGCGGATTTGGCGGTACATCTTTTCGATGTCCGCTGTGAAGGTAAATTTGTATTTTCTCCACTTTAAAATTATATCGATTATGTCTATTTGTGTTTTAGGGCCTGTTAACAAATGGTTATTCAAAGATGTGCCGTCTAAAGTTTTGGCTGCCGCATCGAATACCACCCGCAATTTTGTGGTCGAGCTGGCCTCCTTGAACACGGCGTGGTGGGGCAGAAAATAATGGTATGGACCGTCCAAAACTTTATCCATCACATCGACTTCTGTCATATGACCCGTAAGAGAAAAAAAAATATGTGTGAGTATGGATTTCAACTTACGTCCGATCCAATCCTTGTTAATAAAAAATTTTTTTTTTTTTGTTTCAGTTGTTCACTGGATGTAGCGGAGTCTTACTGCCTAACTGTAGCAGTCTTACTGTACGTGTAACGGTGCGCTGCTTCTAGCGGAATGGTAACATATATATATATATATATGTATATCTATGCACAAAGGAACTATTTCACGACGCGGGAACCCGTTTGGCACTTTGCAAAAAACTCACTTGTAGTTCTTAGATAGTTTTAATTAGCACTTAATTGTGTGTTGTATATTATATGTACATATATATGTAACGTTCACGTACATATATATATGTGTTTCGGATTCAGCATCACCCTGTCGCTCAACGAAGGCTTGACAGCAGATCAAGTGCTTGACATTTTTTGATCTGTCAAGGACAGATGGTTTTTTTTTGTAATAACCTTGAATTGTACTTTTCCTTTTTTTGGGTTCTAAATTTTTTGGTTATGTCTCACGCGTGTAATTCCCTGAATTAATTATTTATTTGAAATAAAGACTCATTTTTAAACATTTTTTGGTGCCTCCTGTGAGGAAATTTGACAAATTTGGTGAAATGGCAGAATTAAATCTCCGACAGTCGGCGGTAACCGCCGTCAAACGTATTACCGAGCGCGTGCGTGGGGCAACCTTGGAGCAGTCCAACGACTCACAACTTGAGCAGGAATTAAGCTCAGTGACATCACATTATTCCCGCTTCGTGAAGAACCACGAGATATTGGTTGGCCGTGCGGAAGCAAGTGAACTCGACGCCCACGACCAACTTTGGGCTGAGGTAGAAAAGGATTACAACGAGACTTGTGCGATTCTGAGGGGAAGATTGCGACATTTAGAGCAGCAAACCAAGGTAACCGCGGACCGTGGAACCGTAGAACCCAGTACATCAACCCCACAGAACTTCGACCTCAAACTGGATCCTTTGGTTATTCCGTCATTTGATGGGGCCATACACAACTGGTTGGGATTCAAAGACGCCTTCCAAACGCTGGTCCATGACCAAGAGTACCCGGAGGCATATAAGCTAAATAAGCTTCGCCAGGCGGTGAGCGCAACTAAGGTGCCCCTCATGGGCGGATTGTATTCAGGCGGGTACAAGGAAGTATGGGAAGCATTGAAGGAGCGATTTGATAACCCGAAACTGCTAGCCGAAATACATGTCGCACGTTTCCTAAACATCAAGCCAGCGCCAGAGGAAACATCCAAAAATCTTCTCACCATTGTGGATACAGTGCACGAATCACTAAGGGCATTACGTGTCATGACGTTACCGGTGGATAGTTGGGACGCGCTAGCTGTACCGATTGTTATTGCCAAACTTCCAGTTTCTACCCAGCGCGAATGGTGCCTCACCTGTTCTTCCAATAAAATCCCACGCTTAGCAGAGCTTCTCAAATTTTTGGAAAAACGGGCTCACAGTCTCGCTACTGAGCTCGTAAAGGTTTCGAATCGCAATGAATCGCAGTCATCACGTCAGCAGCAGAAGATTTCATTAAGATCCTATGCCGTCACGATTGAGGACGGAAAGTGTGTTCACTGTCAAGGACCTCATCGAATATCTCGATGTCAATTGTTATTGGCAATGACACCAGAGAAGCGGTTCGAGACACTGAAGAATAGTCGGCTATGTTTCAATTGCTTAAAACCGGGACATTCGTCGAAACAGTGCCCATCTGGTGGCTGCAGACAATGTGGCCGCAAGCACAACACATTATTTTGTCGAGCGTCGCAGTTGCACCTCCCCTCCACACCAGCATCTACAATTGGATTACCAGAAGACCACCATGTCGTTCAAACTGATTTGTCGTCAAGAGGAAATTCGTCATCTTTATGACTATCATCTTCGAATAGCCGTCCTCAAATGCCGAATATTGTTTTGCTTGCAACCGCAAGAGCTTATGCATATGCTGATAACTCGGAACAGCGCCTCGCTCGCATCCTCTGCGATCCTGGATCGCAGGTAAGTTTGGTGTCAGATAATTTTGCTCATCTTTTGAATCTCCGCAGGACCCCATACGCAGTCGCAGTGGAAGGGATTGGGGCCTTCGCGAACACTCATACACGGGGGATCGTAAATCTAAAACTTCAATCAGCGTACTCATCATTCGTATTACTGGTCAATGCCCTGGTCATTCCGTCAATAACCTCAACTCTACCAACGGTGCATGTTGACGTGAACCAGTGGCATCATTTGCTTGGTCTTCAGTTAGCCGATCCGCATTTTGGCACCCCCGGTCGGATTGATGTGCTTCTTGGTTCAGATGTGTGGGGTCAAATTCTCAGAGATGGTGTAATCGGTGGCAACCAGGATGAGCCTCATGCGCAACGAACAGAGCTAGGATGGGTTATATTCGGACCCGCATCAGTAACACCTACGACACCAATGCAACAACAGTGCTTCCACGCGCAGATGAGTGGTGATGATACTCGGCTGGAAGAGCTTGTACAGAGCTTTTGGAGCTTAGAAGAGGTACCTACTCAAGTTGAGCAAGTTGTCGACAATGAGTGTGAGCGTATATTTTCTTCCACGCACTCCCGGACTGCGGATGGCCGTTATGTAGTGCACATACCGTTTCGGCGAGATGCCCCACTCCTTGGGGATTCGTATCAATCGGCATTACGTCAATTTCAACATCTAGAGCGACGTTTCGCAGACAATCCGGAACTATGTGAGAAGTATGTAACTTTCCTACGTGAATATGCTGCGCTTGGCCACATGGAGAAGATTGATCAAGCAAATGATCACACTCAGTGTTACTACATTCCTCATCACGCCGTTACCGAAAAGTTTAGAGTTGTTTTTAACGCATCTGCGAAGACTACTACAGGCGTTTCATTGAACGACATTCAGATAGCAGGCCCTACGATTCAAGATTCCTTGCTCAATATCATACTCCGTTTCCGTCGCTTTCGTATTGCGCTCACAGCCGATGTTGAAAAAATGTTCCGCCAGGTACTGGTAGCACCACAACACAGGGACTACCAGCGAATTATTTGGAGAGAGCGGCCCACTGATCCTATTGGCATCTACAGGTTAACAACAGTGACATATGGCATGTCCTGCAGTCCATACAATGCGATACGGTCGCTCAATCAATGTGCAGCTGATAACTATGGAGAAGTGGTTCCTGAAGAGCAGGCCGTCTCGGCGCGAGAGAGTATATTGAACTCGTTTTATGTGGACGATTTTTTGACAAGCTGCAACACGGTGAACGATGCAATATTGCTAGCTACAAACGTGGACAAAATCCTCCGAGCTGGTCACTTTCAATTGAGGAAATGGCACTGCAGCGATCAACGAGTCATAACACATCTGACCAATGAAGATATGTCGACGTCAAACCGTATCATCAATACACCTACAACGTCCGTTCTTGGGTTGCGCTGGGACCCAGTTGCAGATGAGTTTTTGTTTGAAGTTAGACTCACTCCCGAACCGAAAGCCCCAACAAAGCGACGTGTTCTCAGTGAAGTAGCCAAACTATTTGACCCCACTGGGTGGCTGGCTCCTGTGGTGGTAACAGGAAAGCTCTTTCTTCAAACACTTTGGTCAAAGGGTGTCACATGGGATGCTCCCCTCCCGAACGATCTCTGTGCAAAGTGGCGTACATTTCGCAATGGACTTGATGCGTTGAACCGGTTTCGAGTGCCCCGATGGGTGGGAATGGTGGATGGAGAAACAACAACTCTTCATGGCTTTTGTGATGCGAGCTTACGTGCTTATGCTGCTGTAATTTACACCAAAACCATTGGGTTGGACAAGCAGGTCCGGGTGTCTTTGCTAACGGCTCGCACAAAGGTTGCTCCAATCAAAGGTGCTACTATACCACGTCTTGAGCTTTGTGCAGCTCATCTTTTGGCATTAACGCTTCAAAATGTTCGGAGTGCGTTGGGTTTGACTGATATGCCTTACCACCTATGGTCGGATTCGAGCATCGCACTCTGTTGGATTCGTAAAGAATGGTCTACACTTAAACCATATGTTGCGAACCGCGTTCGACAAATCCAGGAAATGACGTCTCCCGATCTTTGGCATCATATACGATCGGTCCAGAATCCGGCGGATTGCGCTAGTCGAGGCATCGGGGCTGATGAGCTGGTAGATTACAAGTTGTGGTTGCGTGGACCGGATTGGTTAATGGATGAGAATTTGGACGTAGAACCGACCATGCAGCTGAGCCAAAGGGAGCAGGACCTTATCCAGGCAGAGGAAAAAATATCGGTAAGAGTAATGCTTACTTCCCCTAGGTACGAGTTGGTCACACGAAGGCGGGACGGAGAGGTTATCCCACTCACTGAACGTTTTAGCGTACTTTCCCGTCTTTTGCGGACTGTGGCCTTTATTTTGCGGTGGCCTCCGGCAAGGCAACGGTTCCGAACTCGGATAGTTAGTGCTGAAGAATTGGAAACCGCTTTAATGATTCTCATCAGGATGGAACAAGCCAGAACGTTCTCATCGGAAATCCATCAACTTCGTGCGGATGCCAGACTTCATACTGGCAGTGCCTTGCTTCCACTCAACCCTTACCTGGATGAAGACGGAATTTTGCGAGTTGGTGGACGCCTTCATAAAGCACTTCTTCCTCATGACCATCGTTTCCCGATAATATTGCCAAGGAAGAGCGCATTTGTTTGGTTGCTGATTAAACAGGCTCACGACAATACCCTACATGGTGGATTGCAGTTGATGTTGCAAACGCTTCGTGCTCGTTACTGGATCCTTAACGCAAGACAATCAATACGAACGTATGTGCATAGTTGTGTCATTTGTCGTCGCTATCGCAGTGCTGCTCTTAAACAACAAATGGCATCATTACCAAAACATCGTGTCAACGTTGCTAGACCTTTCATCGCTTCCGGCGTCGATTATTGTGGTCCCTTCTCGCTGCGCATTGGATCAAAGAGATCTCGCTCAACAGTTAAAACCTACCTGGCTCTCTTTATTTGTATGGTTACAAAGGCCGTCCATATTGAAGTGGTTGAAGACTTGTCGTCACAGGCTTTCTTGGAGGCATTTTCCAGATTCACTGGCAGACGTGGACCCTGCCAAGATTTATATAGTGACAATGGAACGGCATTTATTGGAGCTAACAGAATTCTGCAGGAAGATCTGGCGGCTTGGCGAAGCGAACACACTCAGCAATCGTTGGCGCATTTGGGAACTCAATGGCATTTTATTACTCCTCGTGCTCCTCATCAAGGTGGGTTGTGGGAGGCGGCTATTAAATCTGCGAAGAGGCATTTGGTTCGCCTTGTTGGAAGCCAGAGCCTATGGTACAACCAGCTGCAAACGTTGGCAGTCCGCATAGAAGCATGCCTCAATTCGCGCCCGCTCATACCCTTACATGACGACCCCGAAGAAAAGTATGCTCTAACTCCAGGCGATTTCCTGATTGGAGCTCCACTAATTGCTGTTCCAGAACCTACCCTCCTGGATGTCCCCATCAATCGGCTCAAGCAGTGGCAGTGGTTGCGACGCGTACATCAACACTTCTGGCAACGTTGGAGTGAGGAGTACCTTTCCACTTTACAAATTCGCAACAAATGGCAGCGACGTGAGGAAAATGTTACGGTTGGAGATATTGTCCTGGTTCGCAACGAAAATCTACCTCCAACGTATTGGCGGCTGGGCCGAGTGATCGAGATTCATCCGGGCACCGATGGGTTGATTCGGAATGTTACCCTCCGTACCGCTAATGGTCTGTGCACCCGGGCAGTGCAGAAGCTGTGCCGGATATTGGAGTCAGAGGACGATAAGGACATACGTTTCGAATCCACCGATTCGACCGGGCAGGATGTTTCGGATTCAGCATCACCCTGTCGCTCAACGAAGGCTTGACAGCAGATCAAGTGCTTGACATTTTTTGATCTGTCAAGGACAGATGGTTTTTTTTTGTAATAACCTTGAATTGTACTTTTCCTTTTTTTTTTGGGGTTCTAAATTTTTTGGTTATGTCTCACGCGTGTAATTCCCTGAATTAATTATTTATTTGAAATAAAGACTCATTTTTAAACAATATGTCTATATGTGAATTGTACTCAAGAGTATGTTTTAGAAAAAATTGTTCACACACCAAATGTATTAATTAATTATTATTAATTTTAAAAGGCTCGAAGGACCATGAAAAGTGTGGCAAGACTTGAATTGTAATTTTCGCCGAACAAAAGAATAGAATAAAATAACTATATTAAACGTTATAATTAGCTTTATTTCTTCCGTCCGGAATGTGTGGGGTATAAATTGCAAGTGTTCTTTGTTTCAGAATTGGATACCTTGACAAGTGTTATTTTACTTTTAGTACAAACAATCAAACTAATTAGTACTTTAGTACGTATGGAATTCATTGCGATAATGCAGTGCAATTGATCTATTAATTTATACACTTTATATACATTATAATATTTCATTAGTACAATAAATTTATGTTGATCATATGCTGCTTCTTGAACAGTGCCCTACTAATCACCGCCAACTTTTGCCATCCCAGAGTCTTAGAGTCAATGGGTACATGCACGATAACATCTCCACGCGTGTGGGTTGGAAGATGAGCTATGGAAACCTTCAAAATTGCCCTACTAATCACCGCCAACTTTTTCCATCCCAGAGTCTCAGAGTCAATGGGTACATGCACGATAACATCTCCACGCGTGTGGGTTGGAAGATGAGCTATGGAAGATGAGCTATGAGCTATGGTGCCCTACTAATCACCGCCAACTTTTTCCATCCCAGAGTCTTAGAGTCAATGGGTACATGCACGATAACATCACCACCCGTGTGGGTTGGAAGATGAGCTATGGAAACCTTAAAGATTGCCCTGCTGACCACCGCCAACTTTTTCCATCCCAGAGTCTTAGAGTCAGTGGCTACATGCACGATAACATCTCCACGCGTGTGGGTTGGAAGATGAGCTATGGAAGATGAGCTATGAGCTATGGTGCCCTACTAATCACCGCCAACTTTTTCCATCCCAGAGTCTTAGAGTCAATGGGTACATGCACGATAACATCACCACCCGTGTGGGTTGGAAGATGAGCTATGGAAACCTTAAAGATTGCCCTGCTGACCACCGCCAACTTTTTCCATCCCAGAGTCTTAGAGTCAGTGGCTACATGCACGATAACATCTTCACGCCTGTGGGTTGGAAAAAGAGCTATGGAAGATGAGCTATGAGCTATGGTGCCCTACTAATCACCGCCAACTTTTTCCATCCCAGAGTCTTAGAGTCAATGGGTACATGCACGATAACATCTCCACGCGTGTGGGTTGGAAAATGAGCTATGGAAGATGAGCTATGAGCTATGGTGCCCTACTAATCACCGCCAACTTTTTCCATCCCAGAGTCTCAGAGTCAATGGGTACATGCACGATAACATCTCCACGCGTGTGGGTTGGAAGATGAGCTATGGAAGATGAGCTATGAGCTATGGTGCCCTACTAATCACCGCCAACTTTTTCCATCCCAGAGTCTTAGAGTCAGTGGGTACATGCGCGATAACATCTCCAGGCGTGTGGGTTGGAAGATGAGCTATGGAAGATGAGCTATGAGCTATGGTGCCCTACTAATCACCGCCAACTTTTTCCATCCCAGAGTCTTAGAGTCAATGGGTACATGCACGATAACATCACCACCCGTGTGGGTTGGAAGATGAGCTATGGAAGATGAGCTATGGAAGATGAGCTATGGAAGATGAGCTATGAGCTATGGTGCCCTACTAATCACCGCCAACTTTTTCCATCCCAGAGTCTTAGAGTCAATGGGTACATGCACGATAACATCTCCACGCGTGTGGGTTGGAAGATGAGCTATGGAAACCTTCAAAATTGCCCTACTAATCACCGCCAACTTTTTCCATCCCAGAGTCTCAGAGTCAATAGGTACATGCACGATAACATCTCCACGCGTGTGGGTTGGAAGATGAGCTATGGAAGATGAGCTATGAGCTATGGTGCCCTACTAATCACCGCCAACTTTTTCCATCCCAGAGTCTTAGAGTCAATGGGTACATGCACGATAACATCTCCACGCGTGTGGGTTGGAAGATGAGCTATGGAAACCTTCAAAATTGCCCTACTAATCACCGCCAACTTTTTCCATCCCAGAGTCTCAGAGTCAATGGGTACATGCACGATAACATCTCCACGCGTGTGGGTTGGAAGATGAGCTATGAGCTATGGTGCCCTACTAATCACCGCCAACTTTTTCCATCCCAGAGTCTTAGAGTCAATGGGTACATGCACGATGACATCACCACCCGTGTGGGTTGGAAGATGAGCTATGGAAACCTTAAAGATTGCCCTGCTGACCACCGCCAACTTTTTCCATCCCAGAGTCTTAGAGTCAGTGGCTACATGCACGATAACATCTCCACGCGTGTGGGTTGGAAGATGAGCTATGGAAGATGAGCTATGAGCTATGGTGCCCTACTAATCACCGCCAACTTTTTCCATCCCAGAGTCTTAGAGTCAATGGGTACATGCACGATAACATCTCCACGCGTGTGGGTTGGAAAAAGAGCTATGGAAGATGAGCTATGAGCTATGGTGCCCTACTAATCACCGCCAACTTTTTCCATCCCAGAGTCTTAGAGTCAATGGGTACATGCACGATAACATCTCCACGCGTGTGGGTTGGAAAATGAGCTATGGAAGATGAGCTATGAGCTATGGTGCCCTACTAATCACCGCCAACTTTTTCCATCCCAGAGTCTCAGAATCAATGGGTACATGCACGATAACATCTCCACGCGTGTGGGTTGGAAAATGAGCTATGGAAGATGAGCTTTGAGCTATGGTGCCCTACTAATCACCGCCAACTTTTGCCATCCCAGAGTCTTAGAGTCAATGGGTACATGCACGATAACATCTCCACGCGTGTGGGTTGGAAAATGAGCTACGGAAGATGAGCTATGAGCTATGGTGCCCTACTAATCACCGCCAACTTTTTCCATCCCAGAGTCTTAGAGTCAATGGGTACATGCACGATAACATCTCCACGCGTGTGGGTTGGAAAATGAGCTATGGAAGATGAGCTATGAGCTATGGTGCCCTACTAATCACCGCCAACTTTTTCCATCCCAGAGTCTCAGAGTCAATGGGTACATGCACGATAACATCTCCACGCGTGTGGGTTGGAAAATGAGCTATGGAAGATGAGCTATGAGCTATGGTGCCCTACTAATCACCGCCAACTTTTTCCATCCCAGAGTCTTAGAGTCAATGGGTACATGCACGATAACATCTCCACGCGTGTGGGTTTGAAAATGAGCTATGGAAGATGAGCTATGAGCTATGGTGCCCTACTAATCACCGCCAACTTTTTCCATCCCAGAGTCTCAGAGTCAATGGGTACATGCACGATAACATCTCCACGCGTGTGGGTTGGAAAATGAGCTATGGAAGATGAGCTTTGAGCTATGGTGCCCTACTAATCACCGCCAACTTTTGCCATCCCAAAGTCTCAGAGTCAATGGGTACATGCACGATAACATCACCACCCGTGTGGGTTGGAAGATGAGCTATGGAAACCTTAAAAATTGCCCTGCTGACCACCGCCAACTTTTTCCATCCCAGAGTCTTAGAGTCAGTGGGTACATGCGCGATAACATCTCCACGCGTGTGGGTTGGAAGATGAGCTATGGAAGATGAGCTATGAGCTATGGTGCCCTACTAATCACCGCCAACTTTTTCCATCCCAGAGTCTTAGAGTCAATGGGTACATGCACGATAACATCACCACCCGTGTGGGTTGGAAGATGAGCTATGGAAGATGAGCTATGGAAGATGAGCTATGAGCTATGGTGCCCTACTAATCACCGCCAACTTTTTCCATCCCAGAGTCTTAGAGTCAATGGGTACATGCACGATAACATCTCCACGCGTGTGTGTTGGAAGATGAGCTATGGAAGATGAGCTATGAGCTATGGTGCCCTACTAATCACCGCCAACTTTTTCCATCCCAGAGTCTTAGAGTCAGTGGGTACATGCACGATAACATCTCCACGCGTGTGGGTTGGAAGATGAGCTATGGAAGATGAGCTATGAGCTATGGTGCCCTACTAATCACCGCCAACTTTTTCCATCCCAGAGTCTTAGAGTCAATGGGTACATGCACGATAACATCTCCACGCGTGTGGGTTGGAAGATGAGCTATGGAAACCTTCAAAATTGCCCTACTAATCACCGCCAACTTTTTCCATCCCAGAGTCTCAGAGTCAATGGGTACATGCACGATAACATCTCCACGCGTGTGGGTTGGAAGATGAGCTATGGAAGATGAGCTATGAGCTATGGTGCCCTACTAATCACCGCCAACTTTTTCCATCCCAGAGTCTTAGAGTCAATGGGTACATGCACGATAACATCACCACCCGTGTGGGTTGGAAGATGAGCTATGGAAACCTTAAAGATTGCCCTGCTGACCACCGCCAACTTTTTCCATCCCAGAGTCTTAGAGTCAGTGGCTACATGCACGATAACATCTCCACGCGTGTGGGTTGGAAGATGAGCTATGGAAGATGAGCTATGAGCTATGGTGCCCTACTAATCACCGCCAACTTTTTCCATCCCAGAGTCTTAGAGTCAATGGGTACATGCACGATAACATCACCACCCGTGTGGGTTGGAAGATGAGCTATGGAAACCTTAAAGATTGCCCTGCTGACCACCGCCAACTTTTTCCATCCCAGAGTCTTAGAGTCAGTGGCTACATGCACGATAACATCTTCACGCCTGTGGGTTGGAAAAAGAGCTATGGAAGATGAGCTATGGAAGATGAGCTATGAGCTATGGTGCCCTACTAATCACCGCCAACTTTTTCCATCCCAGAGTCTTAGAGTCAATGGGTACATGCACGATAACATCTCCACGCGTGTGGGTTGGAAAATGAGCTATGGAAGATGAGCTATGAGCTATGGTGCCCTACTAATCACCGCCAACTTTTTCCATCCCAGAGTCTCAGAGTCAATGGGTACATGCACGATAACATCTCCACGCGTGTGGGTTGGAAGATGAGCTATGGAAGATGAGCTATGAGCTATGGTGCCCTACTAATCACCGCCAACTTTTTCCATCCCAGAGTCTTAGAGTCAGTGGGTACATGCGCGATAACATCTCCACGCGTGTGGGTTGGAAGATGAGCTATGGAAGATGAGCTATGAGCTATGGTGCCCTACTAATCACCGCCAACTTTTTCCATCCCAGAGTCTTAGAGTCAATGGGTACATGCACGATAACATCACCACCCGTGTGGGTTGGAAGATGAGCTATGGAAGATGAGCTATGAGCTATGGTGCCCTACTAATCACCGCCAACTTTTTCCATCCCAGAGTCTTAGAGTCAATGGGTACATGCACGATAACATCTCCACGCGTGTGGGTTGGAAGATGAGCTATGGAAACCTTCAAAATTGCCCTACTAATCACCGCCAACTTTTTCCATCCCAGAGTCTCAGAGTCAATAGGTACATGCACGATAACATCTCCACGCGTGTGGGTTGGAAGATGAGCTATGGAAGATGAGCTATGAGCTATGGTGCCCTACTAATCACCGCCAACTTTTTCCATCCCAGAGTCTTAGAGTCAATGGGTACATGCACGATAACATCTCCACGCGTGTGGGTTGGAAAATGAGCTATGGAAGATGAGCTATGAGCTATGGTGCCCTACTAATCACCGCCAACTTTTTCCATCCCAGAGTCTTAGAGTCAGTGGGTACATGCACGATAACATCTCCACGCGTGTGGGTTGGAAGATGAGCTATGGAAGATGAGCTATGAGCTATGGTGCCCTACTAATCACCGCCAACTTTTTCCATCCCAGAGTCTTAGAGTCAATGGAGTGTTGCCAACACAACATTTGTTATTTTATAATTCTGTAAGTGTTGCCAATACAACATCCCCTTTCACATATTAAAGTTCAAAATTTAATATTTACATTAAAATAAACATAACATAGTTAATTCATCAATACTTCATTAATTCAAATACAAATAAAATAATAGAATGGATATTTCAATAAATGCAATACTATAAATTGATTTATACAATTTTCATACGAATATATCAGTTTATATATATATATGTATATGTGTCAATATTTCATTCAGGGTATACATCATTCAGTTGATTAAAATTCACAATTGATATTTACACAAATACGATTGTTTACATATTTCGAAAAATTCGTCTTCCGGATCGGGTAACCATAGGATCGCTGAAGTTTTGTCTGCTTCCAGAAGGTTGACTTTCAGATGCGCCTTCCTCTCCCCTCTCCAGGTGTGCTCCAGTTTGTGTGTTTTCTCCCAGATCTTCAGGATATTCTACTGCTGAATTGAATGGCTGTAATAATTCTTTATGAGACGTTTTAATTAAGTGAAATCTATTCCTACGAATTATTCTTTTTTCTGTTTGTACGAGATATGACCTGTTTTGAACAAATTTAATTATTTTTCCAAATCTTTTTAAGTCTCTTATCCATACGTTATCCCCAATCTTAAGTTCAGATAGCTCTATGGCGCGATGTCTTTTGTCAAAGTTACTCTTGTACTTTTTTCTGTATAGATGTTCTTTTCTTTCTAGGGTTTTAAAATTTGGCTGTTTTCTTAGGTTTATATTTGGTAATGTATCTCGGATTTGTCTTCCAAATAAAAGTTCTGCTGGACTGAATCCGTTGGCAAGTGGAGTATTTCTGTATGCCAGCAGTGCTGTTTCGACTCGATTAGGATTTTTCTTTATTATATTCTTAGCTATTTTAACAGCTGCTTCTGCAGCTCCGTTTGCCTGATGAAATTGTGGACTACTGGTAATAACTTCAAATGACCATTCCTTGGCGAATTGTCGAAATTCTGAGGAATTGAGATTTTGGAACTGTGTTCCACTGTCCGTGTAAACGTATTGTGGGATCCCATACCGACAAAATGTAGATTTACATGCCTGTATTATGTCACTCATACGCATGCGACTTAGCTCAATAGTTTCAAAATACCGTGAATAATGGTCTGAGATGACTATGTACCATCTATTATTTGTTTTAAAAAGATCCATAGACGCTTTTTGCCAGGGATATGCGGGGAAATCAGATGGTATTAAAGGCTCATGTCTGTTTACTGTGTGTTGGATGCAGGTTTGGCATTGTTTTATGGTTTCTTCTATTTCTTTGGAAATACCAGGCCACCACATTGTCCTTTGGGCTCTAAGTCTTGTTTTTGTGATACCTAAGTGGCCGTCGTGCAATTTGGAAAGCATAAGTCTTCTGAGCTGTTTCGGAATAATCATTCTATTTTTGCGTAATAAGAGGTTGTCTATTGTGCTTATTTCATTTCTCACGGGGTAAAATAATTTGACCTCTGGGCTGAGAGAATCTTTAGTTGGCCATTTTGTTTTTATATATGTGGATATTTCTTGGCATGTCGGGTCTGCTAGTTGCAAGTTTATAACTTTTACTATATTTTCGTCTGTTGTATGGATTTCTTTTAATGAGACTTCGTGTATAAATGCATCTATTTCTTCTTCAAGTTCTAGTTCATATTTGTTTGGAGGGTTTTTTAGTGGCGTTCGCGAAAGGTGGTCTGCGACACAAAGGTTTTTCCCTGGTATGTATTGTAGGCTGTAATCAAACTTCATCATTCTCATTCGTAATCTTTGAAGTCGTGGTGTAAGATCATCTAAATGTTTAGTTTTTAAAATTTGTAGTAAAGGCTTATGATCTGTTTGTATTGTGAAATGCTTCCCTATCAGGTAGTTCTTCAGCTTTTCACATGCCCAAGTAATCGCTAGTGCCTCTCTTTCTATATTTGCATAGTTTCTTTCTGTCATTGTTAAGCTTCTCGAAATGTATGCAACTGGGATATTCTCTTTACCATGAAGCTGCAGGAGAACAGCTCCCAATCCCACACTTGAGGCATCACATGACACAATGGTATCTTTATTTGGGTCAAATACTTTTAAGCTTCGTGGAGATATCAACAGAGATTTAATTTTATTAAATGCGTCCTGTTGTGCCTGTCCCCAAATAAATTCATTTTTTTTACTCAACAGGTTTATGATAGGCTCGATAATTGTAGCTCTATTAGGAATGTATTTTCCAACAAAATTGAGCATTCCTAGGAATCTCTGGACCTCTTTTATGTTGCCCGGCGCTTCCATTTCCCTGATGGCTTTTGTCTTTTCGCTATCGACCTTAATTTCTCCTTCCGAAATTACGTGACCCAAAAAATTTATTTCTGTTTTTCCGAAGACTGACTTATTTTTATTTAGTGTCATTCCGCTTTCTCTAATTTTATCCAGTACCTCCTTAAGGTATTTATCATGTTCCTGTACACTTCGTCCCCATATCAAGACATCATCCATATGTACTGTACAATTTTTTAAGCCTGCCAAGGTTTGTGTCATTGTCCTTTGAAAAAATTCCGGAGCAGATGTAATTCCGAAAGGAAGTCGGAGAAATTTGTATCGACCGAAAGGTGTGAGAAACGTCGTTAAATTTTGAGATTCTTCTGAAAGAGGAATTTGCCAAAACCCGCTATTTGCATCTAGTTTTGAAAATACTTTAGCACCTGCTAATTGAGAAAGGGAATAATCGATTCCTGGTATCGGATGTACCTGTCTTTTTACACCTTTATTCAGCCCGGTGAGATCCACGCAGATCCTTACACTCGTGCCATCCTTCTTTGGAACAACGACCATCGGCGCACACCACTCTGTCGCTTCTTCCACTGTTTGAATAACTCCATTCTTTTTCATCTTTTCCAACTCCTCTTGGACCTTTTTCCTTAGGTGTATAGGAATAATTCTCGGCGTGCTTATAGCATATGGTTTTGCGTTATCTTTCAGTTCAATTTTGTACTTTCCCCTATATGTTCCCAATCCTTCGAAAATATCCTTATAATTATTGGTCCAATTCTCTTGAGAGACTTCAAATATCCTTTCTATAAGGCCTAAACTCTCGATTCCTGTTTTACCCAGAAGTGGTGTTATTTTATCTTCGGTTATATAAATTGTCTCTAAAACATTTTTGCTTTGGTATTTTAAATTCACGACCGCTTTTCCAATAAATTTAATTGCTTTATTCACGCTATATAATTTCGTGTTTGATTGTTTTATATCAATATTTTTAATGTCTCTCGCAATAGCCCACGGAATCAGTGACACATCCGCCCCTGTGTCTACTTTGAATTTTACTCTTTTGTTATTCAGTCATAAATCTACCGACCATTTTTCACAAACAGAACCGATGAAATATTCTTCTTGGTTTACCTCTTCCACTTGTTTAGTTTTACATTGCTTTGCAAAATGGCCTAATCTATTACACTTTCTACATTTCTCATTTTTTGCCGGACAGTTGTTGAAACTATGGCTCTCAAATCCGCACCGAATACATCTACCCACTTTCCTATGCTTTCCAAACTGTGCAAAATTCTTTTCCTTTTCGTTCCCTTTCGGATAATTTTTTCCCGAATTGTTCCGCGCCTTTTTCGCATTTTCAAAACGTGCAACTTTAAATATGTTTGAGGTTATGGCAAGATCTTGTTTTTGGCGCTGCAATTCTTCCACCTGTCGCAATGCTGTGGTCGCCTTCTCAAGAGAAAGATTTGGGTCAAGTTGTAATTTATCACTTAAACCCTCATCTTTCATCCCCACGATCAATGTCAAAAGGATCATCTCGTTCTGCAGTGCACCCCAATCGCAGTTTTTTGCAAGGGCATTGAGTGAGCTTATGAACTCTTCAGCCGTTTCCTCGCCTTGTTTTCTTTTAAGGAATCTTGCTCTTTCATATATTATATTTTTTTTTGGAATAAAGTAAGAGCTGAATTTTTCAACACTTACCTTATATGTGGTGGGACATGGTCGAAATGTGTCGAAAATTTCCTCAGCCTTTTCCCCCATGCAGTAAATTAATGTGCTGACTTGGTTTTCTTCGTTAGCCTCATTTAATCCACTACCCATCCGATATCTACCAAAGCGCGCAATCCATCGTTCCCAGTCTGTCGGTATGAAAGAAAATTCTCCTGGTGGGTTAAGAATGTGTTTTTGTGTTATCTTCCCCACATTTCCAGTAAATGTTCCTTCTTTTTCTTCCGGCATTTGCACTTTATTATTTACTTTATTTTTAAACTATTTTAACTTTTATTTTTCTCTTATAAATATTTCTTTAATAATTTTTTCTATTTTACCACTGTTTTTTGTCAACCGCTGCCACCATGTTCTATTCCGTCTATCTCTTTTTTATTTGACACTTCATAATTCAGTAGTGTTGCCAACACAACATTTGTTATTTTATAATTCTGTAAGTGTTGCCAATACAACATGAACCATACTTTTATTGTTAAGGGTATGTTGCACCGTGGAGGTGGCCCGTGGCGTTGTGGGTATGCGCGTCGACCCCAACCTCGACGTCGTAGGTTCGATTCCTGCTCTGTGCGACAGAAATAATGTTCAGTCCCCCACCTCCTTCGAGCAATGCTCAAAGAGTATTTCCTGTCTAGAATAAGCTTCTCAAACAAAGCCGTTCGGATTCGGCATCAAACTGTACATCCCTTCCACTCGTGAGAGAACAATAGCACGCACAACACGAGTGGTTGCTGAGAAGCTAGGCCCTGGCCCCTTACGGGCTGTAGCGCTACCCATGTT